>JANTFE010023156.1:91024-120064 GCA_027562315.1 Costus pulverulentus | reverse complement strand
ATACTTTGGAACCATGATGGCAAAAGAACTAATTTGACCTACCTTTTTGTTATATTACTTCCCACATGTTAGAATAGGTGAAACATAGGCAATTAATGTGCATCAATTCATCAACCACCTTACTTCAATGATATATTGTTTCTTTTCTTGTAGAAAGTTTGCTAGGATCATGCTTGCACCTAGGAATGATGAAGGTTTCATTGTATTGGATTGTAGGATCAGTGTAGGATCGAAAGACCCCACTAAATAATAAAAAAATATTTTATAAAGAACATATATTCATATATGCATGAGCAAATTGAACATATATACTAACATAGCAATATAGTACCAATTAAATTGTATTTGATCCATTGTGTATATCTACTATTTAATATTTGTCATTTTCTAAATGACAAAATTCATACTTATCAAGGGAAGAATAAAATAGAAGCATAATTATTATAACATCCTAAAAGATCAGTTTGATATTTGACTCCAGTAATAATGAAGTTGACACCATGCTAAGGAACAAGTGAACATGGTGGAGCGGTTGTAACATGCTTGCAGGAGATAAGTGCAGTGGTGAATTTAGATGTGCTTTTAAGTTCAATGGTAAAGGCATTAGCGAAGTTGATATATATTATCAATAACATTGAAGTATTGTTAGTCAACAGAAGATACATGAATTGAATAAACACAGAAAAAAAATAGTATGCTAATTATTTAGACAACATAGGAGTTTGAGTTAATAGTTAATAAGTTATCAAGCTGAAAATATGTATGCAATTAATCACATATTTTGTTAAATCAAAACCATTCCTGTAAACATTTAGTCCCATATATGTTTTGGATTATTTGGGATAATTTGGGTCATAGGATTATAGGATTGTAAGTTTTTGAGATCCTGAAGAAGTCCCTATTAATCTTGTTTTAAAGTGTTTAAGAGGGATCTATAGTAATGATGTCTCCTTATTCTATCAATATACTTCTCTTTTATCTAGGTAGTATCTATCTTTGACATTGAACAAGTGTTTACTTGTTGGAGTGCAATGGGAGGGAGATAAAGAGAATAATTATAATAATTATGTGCTTAATATGCCAACTAATTACTATTCATACTTGAAAAAAAAAACTTAGTTTTGTCTATAGTACTATGCTTGACGAATATGTAAACTTAGTTTCTTGAAATGTTTTAAGTTTTAGGCACTAAAAGTGATATCTTTTTGTGTTGCATTAAGACATAATGATAATACATTGAATTTAATAAATTATCATAACATATCGAATTGTTAAAGTAATATAGTAAGGTAAAAATAAACTTAAGGTCAATAGTTACTATAAAAATTGATTGCTCTATCAAAGTTGACGAGGACTAAACTTCATTGGTTAGCTGACTAGAGATTGTAGTTGACATTGTATTCATGCTATGGTTCGACAGTGTGCTCATGTTGGGGCCACGAGTAATGCCAATTCTATATGTTATTTTTAGGTGCTATGCAGACATTATATGAGATTCTCAGTATTTGGTATGAACCACTGACTCATTTCATGTGTTGGGATGAGATGAATTATGTTGGATTTCTTCACTTGTTTTATAATGAAATTTAGAGCTATTGCCATAAATTATAATTTATTATATCGCTTATGCAATTACAATCAGTGAACATATGCTTGGTGAGAACTTGGGTAAACATTGTGTAAGGAAGCACTTGGACTTGATTGTTTGGATCCTATGTGCTCACATGAAGAAAATAATTGAAAAATTGTGATTGCTCCTGAGTTTTGAAGATAAGATATCTGGGTGGCAATTTTTAAAAAATTAACCTAATTTTAGTTACAATTTAGGATAAAATATGTATATTTATATTGATAGCATCTTAGAAGAACACCCCTGATGAGTCATGAGAGAATATCTAAGTCTAAATTAGTGTGCATTTTTTAATGATTTATTATGATGCTCTTTAATTTAGTGAAAGGTGTATGTTTAACTTTTTTTTTATATATTTGTAGAATTACTTCTTGCTTAATTGTGGAAAGTTGCTAGGTGAATAATTAGCATCTTGGCCATTTTGTGACCTTGTCATCTTAGAGCATCTAGTTCTTTAATAAGATTGATAACAAACTAATCATTTATTTATTTATTTTACCCTAGTTGAACCTACATGCTGTAGTTAATTTGGAAAGTTGGACAACCAAATTACTTGAAACCCTTGGCCATTTTGATCACTAGTTTATGTACCTATACTTAATTATCTGATTATTGAACTTAATATGCTGATTAAGATTGTTTTCTTGAGTTCTTAGTGGGTACAATATACCTTTTTTTGAAAAAAATATTGAATCATATGGTAGCCCCAAAACCCACGAACCACCTTATGAAGCTTGAGCATTATTATCACTGCAATTTTTGCATATGTTATGATGAATTACTCATCATTTAGCATTCTTTACCATATAATTCTGAATGACACGATCTGTTTATTCTTTTTTTACCTTAATTGTAAACTTTCTTGTTTTATAGTTCAGTAACTTGAATTATGTAAATTTTTGTGCGTGACCTTTCCATTTTATCAGACCTTGCACAAAAGTCTCTAAATCAAACTATATCTTCTCAAGTTGGCATGATGACCCACTCCGCTCCCACCTATGGATTTCAGGGTTCAAGCAAAAAGATAGAAATTCCAAATGGAAGGGTATAATCACTTTTTTTCTATATATATATGTGTGTGTATCTTGGAAGAATTTAGTTAAACAAAATGCATGAGCCTTGGATATTTTGGTTATGCTTCATAGGTTGTGGTATTTTCTGGTCTTAGGTTGGCGTAATAATTGGAAAAAGTGGCGAGACAATTAAATATCTTCAACTTCAATCAGGAGCAAAAATTCAAGTAACAAGAGATATGGATGCAGATCCTAATTCTTTAACTAGATTAGTAGAACTTGTAGGTACTGCTGATTAGATTAGCAAGGCTGAGCAGTTAATTAATGATGTTCTTGCTGAGGTATTATTTCATTGATCTTTGTTGCCGGATTTACCTATATCTCAGTTTGTTCATATCCTGTTATTTGTCATAAATTGGTGGAAGAAAAAATCTCTATTTGGCTGAGGATGGAGCTTCTAGAGCCAATTCATCATTCTTTGTTGCTGGATATAAGATTGTTCATTTTCATTTTTTATCATAATTTGATGTAAATCTCCATTTAGGTTGATGCTGGGGCTTCTAGCATCATTACATCTAGGAAATTTGGTAATGCTCGGAGTGGTGCAGAGCAATTTCAAATGAAAGTTCCAAACAACAAGGTAAGTGCTGAAGGTATTGTGTTATAGTTTGTCCTCTTGATTTGGTTTTAGATGCTTAATTTTCTCTTTCAGGTTGGTCTTGTGATTGGCAAAGGTGGTGAGACCATAAAAAATATGCAAGATTTGGTGCATGTATCCAGGTTTGCAGTTTGTCTTTGTTTATTCCATTGTTTTTGACACGGGAGTAGTCCCAAATATTTTCTTGCGAAAGTAAAATGTAACGGGTAACTGAGACAGAAAATGATTTTTACAAACTATTAAAATTTTAAATAGTACATTATTTATGTTTGTTTATAATTATACTAAAAACATAAATGATCCCTAATAACCTCTTTTGTTGTAAGATATGTTCTACTTATGTTATTATGTTTATCAATATAAACATATTGTCTTTACTAGATTTTATTTTATTAATGATTTTATGTTATTGATCTTATTTGTGCTATGGTTTGAGCACCAGACTGAACTAGTGATCAATATAACCCCTAGTATATAATTAGGGATGAAAGCGGAGTGGATTTAGGTTGGATCCGCATCCAATCTGTTAATGTTGTATTTAAAACACCAAATCCTCATCCGATCTGCTTCCATTAATGGATCTAATCTAATTTGATTGGTGGTTTTTGGTGTATTGGTGGATATCCTAGAAAGCAAGTTAAATTATTTAAAAGTGATGATAATTAAACTAATATAATTATATAAATCTATCAAATATCGATGCAAATTGTACATCAGTGAAACTAGATCGACATTATGTTTATTTCTTCAATAATATTATCAATAAATTAATTTCAATCAAACCGTAGGTACCCTCAATTTATTTTATAAAATGCAGAAGAGTAATTTTTCTTGTTTGAATTGGAAAGGGAACATAATAGAGCGACGTGGGTGATTATAGGCAGTTTGGCAAAATAAGTTGGCATCTGGCAGATTTTTAATCCAGATCTATATTTGTATCTGCCAAAGGTGGATTTAGATAAATGAATCCATTTGCATCCACTTCAAGGCTAATGGGAGTGAATTTAGCAGATCCACTTTCACCCGTGTATTCTTGGCTTACTGACATGGTTATAAAATATTATGTTATACTATCAATAGCATAACCTGGTACATAAATGATCCTCATATTGAGGTAAGCCTAGTACGCTTTGGTATTTTTAAACCTTGGTTCATATAATACTACTTTTCCCTTATCTATTCTATTCTGCATCCATCGAAGGCGGAGTTAGAGAGGATCCACGTCCATACTCTTCAAGTTGGAAAGTAGCAGATTTAGCGAATCTGCTTTCACCCCTATATATACTTGGTGCAATGACATGGATTATAAAATATTATATTGTAGTATTATTATACTATCAGTAGAATAATCTGGTACATATATGGTCCCTGTACTAAGGTAAGCCTAGTATAGTATGTCTTGGTATTTTTAAACCTTGGTTTGTTCAATAAATATTACTTGCAGATAGTTATTAGGTCTGAACTGTATGCATTCATTTGTTTACTAGCCCTTGGATTTTTCTTTAACTCAGCAGCTATGGTGACCATTATCTGTTAATAGTTTTTTGCACTAATTATGCATCTGATATGTTGGTCTTTCTGGTGTGGGATTTTGGTAAAATTGCTCTGTTTCTTGTTTGTTGATTGCAGTACTTTAAAGCATCTGCATTTGACTGTAGGCAATAACTATGCCTCATTCTACAAAGACCTAACTTTGATATTTACTTTTAGGTAATACCTCTTCATGTACCACCTCATGATATATCAATTGAACGAACAATGTATATAGATGGCACAAAGGAGCAGATTGAAGTAGCAAAACAGTTGGTCAATGAAGTTATCAGTGAGGTATGGCCAATCTAGAAATTAAGTCCACACGGAGCACTTAGGACTTGGCATTTTTTTTCCATTATCTTTTATCTAGTTGGATGCTGATTGAATATTTGTTTAAATGCTAACTTGATAGCTATAATAGTTTTATTCTATCTTATTCTTTTGAGGTAATTCAGTTAAAAATATTTGCATTTACTTTCTGTTATACCTAAAGCTTATTTTTAAACATGTGCCAGGCTTTTGAAATTTAAATGACATCTTATCTATTCATTCTATAAAGTGATAATATGTGTAGTTTCTTTTGCTTTTACAGCCTAGATACTATCTTTATTCTTTTATTATTATTATTATTTTATATATATATATATATATATATATATCAACTGAAAAATATTATTCTCGTTTGCTTTTTACATAATATTTGATTTCTGCATGAAACTATAGCTGTTGTCTTTAGTTTGGTGTGCTTTATTGTGTTATTTTTTACTAATGTCAACCAAGCCTTCTTCCTAAAACTGTTTTTGAAACGAATGTTTATGCTAATTTTAAATTGTCATCCATTATACATGTTTTGTCAATGCGAATAATGTTTATTATGTGTAAGATACCTCTTTGCATGTGTCTCACATGTTCTTCTATCCAGTTACCTTTTTGTTTCTCTAGTTTTTTATTCATATTTACAGGTGGACCTTTCTTCTATTCTCTTTCAATTCAATGTTTGTTACCCGTTAAGTTGACCATAATGGTCATGTCTGCACTTTTGACTCTTCAGTTTTTTTCTACTCTAGGAGCAACAAATTGTCATTTGGAGATGTTAGGAATTTGTGTGCATGAAAATTTGATGTCTACAGCCTCTTGGATAGTTATGATTTTTGTTTATCATCATCAGAATTTATAGAAATGCGAGTGAGATAAGTGGTACAACTAGGAGGGTTTCTTATTTAATAAATAGCAAACAAGTCTTTTTTTTTTCTATATTGCCCACATGATTAAAGATTTAATTAAGTGTATTTGAGAAAAACAGGAAAGCTGATTTTATTGAACTGCTATTCCAAAGTTTAATCATCATTTAGTATACCTTATTTGGGGTGCATTTCTATCTTGTTTTGGGCTTTACAGGAATCTTAGGTTTAATTTAAACAAGCCGGTTTGTTTATAAGGTTGGTCCTTGTCATTCTTACTTGAGAAGATTCATAATTCTTGAACATTTGAATGATGGATAATAAATTTTCTTTGATTAATCCCTTTGTTTCTTGTATGCAAACTTTAACTTTGTATCTTAAGATTGTGATGCCATTTTGGACCGGCAATGTGTGTAGATCATACTCGCCTAACCTTTGTTGTGACTTCTTAAAATTGCAAATTTGTCTTTCTAATTGAAAATATTCTGGGGTTTGATTGTGCTACTTGAAATAGTAATATAGAGTTTTTAACTTTTTGGTACATCCTTGACAAAATTTGGCTATTTTTTTCTTCTCATGGCTCAAAATGCCATTCATGGTTTTTTTCCTTGGATATTCTTAACAAGGCAATGAGCACAAACTCTTTGTAGTGCATAACAATACGCAATATCCTATCATGATAATCGTTTTACTATTTTGAGATCTATTTTGTACTTGTTTAAACTGAAAAGACTTCTACCCGTGAAATAATCACCGGTGCAATTCCTGTTATATCATTGTTACTACACAAGGAATGACATACAAGTGGATTTCTGCATCCATATTCTATGCTTTTCTTTGTTGAACTATCCAATTCCTATGTTACTTTTATCCAAAAAAAGCATACTTTTGAGTTTATTATTCTACCGGGTTGGTGAGTTGCTTATTTTATCATTAATTCATTTAGTCTCTGAACCTGTTTAACCTTTTTGTATAACCCATGGTGGATGTCTTCTATGCAATATGGTTTGCTGCATATGTATTTCATGTTGCCGTTCTTCTCCCATCAGAATTTTTAAGAAAGTTTTTCTATAGTTTGAAATTGATTACCGAAAGGATGAATGGACTCTGATTTAATCTTGATGTTTGAGATTTGCCTTTGAGAGATATTCAATTATAGGAACAGCTTTTCTTGGTGGTCCATGGTTGTAGGACAATTTCATCTTGATCTTTTTGTCCTAGCATTGGTATCATAATGAGCCTAAATTCCTTGTATTTTTTCTTAACTGATGTTTTGCGAACCCTGGAAAGCTTATTTACTTTTGGATGCCTATTCAACGTGTATCTGATTTTATTTCCATGATGAAGCTTCAGGCTTCAATTTAGTTGATTTGGCCTGCAGTATATTGCTCTTAGTCTCTTGCCATGATAACTACTGATGATATATCCTCAACTTTGAGAGATTTGGTTGCGCTACTCTTGCTCTTTTGTACTTCATTGATGTGGTAACCATTAGAAAATTCTTTTAATCCCTTTATTGTCAGAGTTCACATCAAGTGTAATGGTCTTAATGCATGTTTATCTGTCTCAGTTTTCTAAAACATCAAATGAATTTCTTCCAATCTTCGTGTTTTTGTTTACTGCCAGAATTGCCTATAGCTTTCAATGCATTTTTTTATGAACCGTTATGTCACATTTGCCTATAAATCAAATACTAATTATTTTTTTAATATAGCACATTCTAATTAACCGACTAATAGGTACAAAATCCAAAGTAGAAATAATATTCCAAGTGATCAGGAATAATATTAGTTGGGCCTAAAAGCACATACAATGTTAATTTATAATCCTTAGCCTATACTATATTTTGAGTGGTAAACGCAATTAAAATTAAACCATTAAGATAATAATCCATAAAATTATATAAACCAAGTCAGAGCTTTAACAAGTTCACTATCTTAATCAATTCATATTTCGGGTTGGATGTACGCCTTATGTTGGTATGTATATCCACTAAACCAATGCTTGTTTGGTAGTAAACCATTATAGCTATTTTGGTAGGCATTGACATCTTTTCTAAATTGTCACTTACTCATTTTTTAGACTATTTGGGTGTTTAATTGGGTTAGAGGGGTTAATCTATTTAAACCCTTCTTTACCCTTATTCCAAGCATATAACTTATCATTTTGTCAAATTCTCTTAAACTTATCAACTCTCTAAAACACTCAAGCCCTCTTTAAATCATTTTCAATTCTCAAGATCAAATTTTGTAGGCCATGTAACTTTGAATGTTGAACTTGAGTGCTAACATAAGCTAAATGGAAAACAAATGCCAATATCAATATTTATTGTGATGTTTTTAAGAGGGGAGGTATTACTTATGTTGCTAATACTCACTTATTGTACTCTTTATTGTGTAATTTTGCATTAATTTTATTAATATAAATTTTAACATTATGACTTTAGACCAGTAGTATAAAATATATAAAATTTGATTTTATCTTTTATAATAACATAATCTTATCTTGCATATACAAGTTATTAAAAATACAAATAAGCATAACCAAATTATAAATAAAGTACTATAAAAATTCTAAAATTAATTAAAATTTCTAATTTTAAATAAGTCATTACTTTAATACAAATTAAAGTAATATTAGTATACATAGTAGAAGTTTGATTGATTCTAGTTTTCACAAATCTATTTTGATTAGAAGTCTAACTCATTAAAGATAAAGATAGACAAATGACAATGTTATAAAAATTATAAGAAGAGAACAATGGGTGAAATTTAACTAATAAGTTCTATAATCTTAATCATCATATACAATCAAGTTTTTAAGAATATAAATGTGAAAACATAGTATAAACCAAAGAATTCAAATTAGGAAAGATTATGAAAAGGTTTTAACTCGTGGTCACCTAATATTTTGATGTGTTTTATTTTTTTTTAAAATATAATAGAGTTGTACATTTAAATTTATTTTACCATATGAGTGACAAAATATTGATGTATTTTGAATATTTGATCTTAGTGTATTTTGAAATTGTTTTTGAAAATTGATGTATAAAATAGTTTTGATTACTTGGAATATAGAAGGTTTTTGAATGGAAAAAGATTTTTGAGTAATTTTAGTTTTGGTGTGATTAAAATTTTTATCTGAAATGTTGTGTGCTTGAATGAATGTTTTGAAGTCTGTATTTTACTGAGTTTGATTTTTCTATATTAACTGAATGGTGAAAATTTCATGAAGTGATGATAGGTGATAATAATAAAGTATGGGGATTGCTCCAACTCCGCTAGTTTTGTACATAGTAGTTATGAGTTCCATTGTACTATTATAGTACACTTTAAATCTATTTTCAATTGAGTAGCCGGGGGCATTCATCACAAATGTTTGACCTTCGCGTCAAAAGATTGATAACGATTTAAAAACCATTACCTTGATCGGCCTCTTTAGAAAAAAAAAATAAAAACAAAAAAAAAAAAGAAGAAAAAGAAACGAAGGGGTTGGAGGTCAGGTGTACAACTCCAATGACTACATAGCATCGAAACTATGAGTTTTATTATACTAAATAAAGTTTAGTGCATTTTAGACTAAGTTATTAACGATCTAAAAGATCTTAAAAGGTTAATAACGGTCTAAAAACCAAATTGCATTAAAAATTTCCTACTAAATAAAAATCCCTGGAGTCATTAAGTGAAGTTCAAACTTGAAAGTTGATCATGGGAGTATTAAACAAAAGTAAAATACTAACTAATAAACTGAAATTTGGAAACATGACATGAATGTTTAAATTTTAGTTACCTTGGACGTTAATATCTTGAAGATTTTTACTTCCTGATAATTCTTTCATATTTTTGAGTATGAAAGACTATAGTATGCATCATGGATTGAAAATAATTCAAATTACGTAAGTGAATGTTGTAGAAATTTAATATTCCTTATACTTATAGAACTTGTCACAGCCTAACTTCAATCTCAAAGAATAATAATAATTCTGAATATAAAAAATAATATATAAATGAAATATTTTTAACTATTACATCGTCATTATTCTTATACCTAACCACTGAAAACTATAAATAAATAATCTAATCAAAACTATTACATATGATAATGTAGCTGATAAGTCTAATTGTAGTTCTAATTAAAATTAAATCCCTGTGATGTAGGTTGACATTCTTCATTATATAAAAAATATCAATAATTTTCTCATGTGTAAGCTTTTTTAAGAATGAAGTCAAGAATAATATGATAATCCTGAAGTAATGAAATATGATGGCGGGTGTAGTTACAATACAATAAACTGTATATAACTCAAAGATATCAACAAATGTAGGAGTACGTCAGCAATAGGACGTGTACTAAATTAGGTGCATCACAATAGTAACATCCATATGAAGCATATAATGTATATCGATCTCGATTGTACTCCAAAAATAATACACCATAACGGTGGTGAACATAATAATGCCTATCCCATGTTTGGCAATGACATGATCCTTCAATCAATAGTAACAAAGTACCAATTTTGGACAACAGACTATATAACAACACGACATAACATGAGATATAATTAAAATTAAATAAAAATTGTTGAAGTTAACAAGTGAAGTTAACCTTGAAAGTTAATCATGATCAAATTAAGCATAAGTAATATACTAACTGATAAACTAAAGTTTGGATACATGACATGGATGTTTAAATTTTAATTGCCTTGGACTTTAATATCTCAAAGATTGCTTTTGTTCATCTTTGGGAGGTTTGTGATAATTTTTGCTGTTGAGAATTATGGTGGTATCTGTGATAATTTTGTTAGTCATTATACTTGCACAGTTGCACTTGCCTTTTATACGATTATTTTATTCTTAGTATGTTGATTTTTAAATTGTGTAAATAGTGGATAAACTCTTGCAACTGTCTTTTGTCAAGTTCAACCATCATTGTAATTTAGTGTTAATGCTAATAACTTAAATTACATGGAGGATGTGAATTTGTACAACATCATTGTGAGATGTAGATTATGGCGATGGTCCTCATTTTCTGTTACTCTCATCGCACCATAGATTGGCTTGATTGTGTTGGAAACTTAATCATTTTCTGTTACTCTCATCTCACCGTAGATTGGCATGATTGTGTTGGAAACTTAAATGAATTAGTTTTAGGCCGTGATCTTTGGGAGTTGAGTACTTGAGTGCTGTAAAAGGAAGCCGTTTTATGTAGGTTCTTTTAATCTTTTTCCCCATAGTGTTCAGGTTACTATGTCAATGCACAACACTCTTGCAGTGTGGGTGCACTGTTTGGAGGACAGAATAAAAACATAACAAAAGTTGTTTTTGGAAGAAATACTTTTGATTTTTGTGGACAGAAAAAAGTTACAATGAGATCATTTTTATACTGACGTAGTTTGCATAGGCAATCACGCCGTCCAAGTTGTTGGATCAGTGCCTTTTTAATGTATTTATTAGTATTACAGTTTCAAAACTAGTCAATCTAGATCCATCTCAAGACTAGGCAATTGGATTGGGATCAGTCTGGTCGATCCAATAATTTTTTTAAAAATTGGGTACACTGCAGGACCTGTGTAGTAGCAGCAGTAAAAAAGTCTATCTAATCTCAAAATATGTTGGTTGCAATAGGAAAAATTTGTTCTTAATGGGTTAGAACAATCTAGTTACTCTCAAAATCAGGTCAGTTCCTCTTATGTGTTTGCCAAAAACATTACTTCTTCCTTTTGAAACAATTGAAAATATCATATGGGAACATACAAATGTGTTTCATGTTCATGGAATTCTTCCTTACTGTATACTAGTAACTTTGTTGAGGATTCTGGCTTGTTGTTTCTTGTGCATATGCACATTGCTTGTTTGCTGGCTGAAGTGCTGAGGTGAAAAAGTGCAGGATATGGAACCAGTGGTACGATATGGTACACTAAGAGACAAATAAAGTATACTAACCTTGTACCCATGCAAGGTTGGACCAGCATGGACTAGGCGATTTGGATCAAGTTTTAAATCCATATCATAATATGTTTTAAAAATTGATATCACCAATTTATCATGTTCTCGAGTTCAAGGGATATCCATGCATTTTAGGATGTACAGAGAGTTCTCACTTCAATTTGTCCTTATTATATATAGTCTTCTTGCAATTAGCTAGTAACAACAAAAGTTTTAATTAATATCACATTTTTGGTCTTTTACCTTAATAAATTACATAAATAAATAATTTAATGAGGTAAAAAAAAATAATTGCTTCGATATGATTGACATTCATAAAAAAATAGAAATCTTAAATTTTTTTTGTAGTACTTATCTTAATCATCAACCATTGATGGTTCATTATCTCTTATATACTAAAATATGCTACATAATGCAAATATAAGTATAAAACTGTTGCTCTACTTTTTGATGGCTGCACTTCTGATTTTTCATTCATGATAGTAATTTTTATTCAAACTGACTTTACTGCTGATTTTTGCTTGGCATGTGCAAAGCAGGGAAAGTCTTCTTTGGTTTTCCAATTTGAGTGAGATCTTGTGGGAAATTTTCATTCTATATGTATAGACAAGCTCAACTAGGAATTTTAGCATAGCAAGGGGATCATGTACATGTTAGAACACAAGCATACATCCACTCATCTTTCGGGATTGGATTTGCAAGGATATTCTCTTGGTTGAATAGACTTTGATTTTTTTCTTAATATGTGACGTACAGAAAGAGACTGAAAATGCCTAAATGTACTTTACTCGTACATATGACACAAGGCATATTGATCGGACCATAACGCTAGGCAAGACTGAGGTTTCTGTATAGGTATTTTGATCACAATGATTTGAAGTAATATTTTTGTTATTCTAGTTTTAAACATCATGTGACAAAATTCTGGCTATAGGCTATTCAAACTTCATTAAAGAAGTTAGAAAATGGGGGCAGAGGATGCTAAAGCTATTTGTGAACTGTTGTGCTAAAGCAATTACTTAAGTGGAGGTTATGCGGTTGAATTTAACTTATTTGCTTTTTTCTTAGTGGTATGGACAACTAATATGTTTTTGATATAAACCCTCTTGAAGCATACTTCTCAAATAAACAAAGAGTTCCATAAAAATGTGGCTAGTATAATGAGGTTATAGAATGACGACTTCTTTTAAAGGTGTTGTCGAACCTATGATTATACCTAGACTTATTATTTAAGAAATTTACTAGTTTTTTCTATGCTTGATATTTAGTTAATATTCAAGGAAGTTATCTTTACATGGGAAGTTTTCTTGGCCTTTTTTGTAAAAGTTTTGTATCGGGCTAGCCAACCAATGTGATACCTAACTGTGTAAGTTAATTTACTAGTTTTCTTATGTGGTGATACCCTACTGTGTAAGTTAATTTTAGACAACCAATGTGAACTAACCAAGTCTAGGTACAAGAATTCTATAGTTATTTTGGCATTCTTATTAAAAATATTGATTACAATAAATCATTATATATATATATATATATATATATATAAAAGATTATTTTTTGTTGTTGATATACAATTTTAAAATTAAAGTTGACCTTTATCATTTGTCTTCTTATTAAAATAAATGAGGATTTTGATTTGTTGACATATAAGTTATTGAAATCACAATGAATTTTGATGATTTTGTGTTAATACATAAATGTAGAGAATGGTAAAAGCATGGTTTATGGTGATTTGTGACCTTGTGGTGGTTTTCCTAACAAAATTATATTTTGTTCCATGGGCATGTTAGATCTTGCTGAGTTTTTAATAGCTCACCCTTTTGATTTAATATATTATACATATTAGCTTTTGGTTGCTTTCCCTTGGGGCAATGGAAGAAGAACTAAAGAAATAAATGCTTGTAGGTTTTTGCTTTTGTTTTAATGAGTTGAAATGGGAGACTCTTGTATATGATGTTTTGGTTTGTATATGTTCTTTTGGGAGTGTAGGAGGAGGAGAGAGTGTGATACCCATGCTTTTATTTTTTCCATTTATAAAGATGATCATTTTGTGATGGAATCAAATTTTTTTTGAAAAATAGAACAAGTGGTGCCATGATGCATAAGATCTAAACTTACCAAATTTTTTTGGTTGTATATAAATGTGAAGTTAAATTTGTAGTTGAGTATGATATTTAAGGTTCCTTTTATAATGGTATTGCACTGATAACTCAAGATTCATACTAAGACTTTTTGGGAATAACGTGAAAAGAAATGGGCAAAAAGGCAATTTACCTATAAGCATATATAAGGAATTTGTTATTAGTTGATGAGGTAGAGCAAATAACATAATGAGAGTATTCGTTCATAGCTTATGGGAAAAGAAGAGAGATTTTATAAGGTGATGCCATGTCATTGCTTGCATGAGGGGGGAATCACCAAGTGTTGCCACCTCATTGTTTGCATGAAAAGATAAGTCACCATGTGTTGACACCTCATGCTAGTTTGGGAGAAAATGAGAAAAATCAGGGAAAAAATGAATTTTGAGTAGCACTTTTCGTTTGGCTTGATTGAGAGAAGAGTGGAGGTGTTCAAGTGGAAAAGAAGAGGAGAAAAGGAAGAAAACTTCAATTAAGGCAAGTTTCTACTTTTTGCCCTACATGTATGCTTGCAAAATGAGTATAATTTCGTATAAATGAGGATTTTAATTTGTTGACATATAAGTTATCGAAATCACAATGAATTTTGATGATTTTGTGTTAATACATAAATGTAGAGAATGATAAAAGCATGGTTTATGGTGATTTGGTTATGCAAATCTGACCTTTGTGGTGGTTTTTCTAATGTAACTTTGTCTACGCAAATGATCTTTCATTGAAACTTGATTTTGTAAAAGAAGACTTGAAAATCTTTCCAACGCCTCCAATATTGCGTACTTAATGAGATGTAGGGTCTCAAGTAGGTAGTAACATTTATAATCTATGTGCAGTAATACTAGACTGACCTACTTGTGGTATTTTACTTATAACTTCTGATTGACAACTCAGTTTTGAGTAATTCCTATTTTCCACGAAAGTAGATTTAAGGAGCTTTCCAACGGCTCATATATTGAATATCTTTAATATGCATTAACATCTAAAACCGACTGCATTGTCTAGCTCTATGCCTTGAAATTTTTAGAAATATGGCAGTTTGACCTTTTGTTACTCTAACCTTCATATCTTTTTGTATGCATGGTGAAATGGCTTCAAACTAATTCTATTGGCACGGAGATTTGAATATGGTTTTAATGACTCTTATTTTGTATGATTATATGCAGAATATCCATATGATTTGTTTGAATGACCTGGGCTGCTGTCCACTTGAAATGTGGCCTTGCCTTATAATTCTTATGGTAGACTATGTTGTTAACCTTGTTCTTCACTTCAAGTTAAGAATTGATCAGATTTGTGATGAGTATTTGATTCATGACACTACCATTGTGCTTGGCATTTGACCAAATGTTCCTATATACTTTGATATGCACCTTTGATACTTTGTATCCATGATCATGATGTAAGGGCAATTGTATAAAGGCCAAATATGCCAATTTGTTATTTCGCTTTTGTTATGATACCATTGTTCTTTGGCCCTTACATCTTATGGTGGGAAAATGATTTGATCCCATTTAGGGAATTATGGCTATGAATGTGGAACTAAATGCTACATGGAGTAAAGTGCTACATTAGCAATAATGGGGGCCACCTCTTGAATCCATGGGAGCTACCTCTAGAATCCCTCCATTTACATTTGGTTGGGCCATGGCGAGCCCTTTGCCAGCTATTTGCTTTGTAGGCTTTCCTAGACGTGGGTTAGTCTCGCTTCCAGACATGGAGGACTTTGTTTGTTTTGGTTCCCATTATTTTTTGTATGATGCTTTGATTGAGACTTTTGACATTTGACAATATTAAAATTAAGATTAAAAAATAATGATCAAATAGAGATCAAAATTATGATCAACATCCTCATCATTATAAGATTAAGATAAATATAAATATTAATATTAAGATTAAAAATCAATATTACCACCGAGATGAAAATCGAGTTTAAGATGAAAGATTAAAAGCAAGATAAAGATGAAGATTATAAGATTAAAACTAAAATCTATAAGATAAAGTTTAAAATAATTATCAGGAACAAGATGAATATTAAAATTATAGAATGAGAATTAGATCAATGTCAAATAAAAATCATAATCAAGGTCAAAATTCTCATTACAATTAGATCAATATTAATAACAATAGCAAGATTAAAGATCAAAATTATAAACAAGATCAAAATCGAGCTTAAGATTAAGATTATAGAAAAGATAAAGGTGTATATCATAAGATGAAGTTTGAAATCTTGATTAAAATCAAGATCAACATAATGATCATTAACATAATCAATAATAAAATTAAGATTGAAAAATGATAAATATCAAATAGAGATCATAATCAAGATCAACATCCTCATCATTATAAGATCAAGATAAATATAAATATAAATATTAAGATTGAAAGTCAATATTACCATCGAGATCAAAATCGAGTTTAAGATAATGATTAAAAGCAAGATAAAGATAAAGATTATAAGATTCAAACTGGAATCTATATTAAAATAGAGATCAAAATGAAAATCAAGATAATTATCAAGAACAAGATTAATTTTAAAATTAAGAAGAAGAATAAGATCAATAGGAAATAATGATCATAATCAAGATCAAAATTCTTTTCATGATTAGATCAATATCAATATCAAGATTGAAGATGAAGATTACAAACACAATCAAAAAGCGAGTTTAAGATTATGATTAAAAAACAGATAAAGATGAATATCATAAGATGAAGATTGCAATCTTGATTAAATTCAAGATCAACATCATGATCACGAATAAAATTAATATTAAAATTAAAATTGAAAAGTGATAAAGATCAAATAGAGTTTATAATCAAGATCAACATTCTCATCATTATAAGATCAAGATAAATATAAATATTTATATCAAGATTGAAAATCAATATTACCACCGAGATTAATATCGAGCTTTAGATGAAGATTATAAGCAAGATAAAGATGAAGATTATAAGATTATAATTGACATCTATATTAAAACTGAGATCAAAATGAAGATCAAGATAATTATCAAGAACAAGATCAATGTTAAAATTAAGATTGAGAATAAGATCAATAACAAATGAAGATCATAATAAAGATTAAAATTCTCATCATGATTAGATCAATATTAATATCAATAACAATATCAAGATTGAAGACCAAGATTACAAACAAGATCAAAAAATTGAGTTTAAGATTAAGATTAAAAAGCAGATAAAAATGAATATTATGAGATAAAGATTGAAATCTTGATTAAAATCAAGATCAACATCATGATCATGAACAAAATCAAAACTAAAACTAAGATTGAAAAATGATAAAGATCAAATAGAGATCATAATCTAGATCAATATCCTCATCATTATAAGATCAAAATAATTATAAATATTAATATCGAGATTGAAAATCAATATTATCACCGAGATCAAAATCGAGTTTAAGATGAAGATTAAAAATAAGATAAAGATGAAGATTATAAGATTAAAACTGAAATCTATATTAAAACTGAGATCAAAATAAAGATTAAGATAATTATCAAGAACAAGATCAATGTTAAAATTAAGAAGAATGAGAATAAGATCAATAACAAATAAAGATTATAATCAAGATCAAAATTCTCATCATGATTAGATTAATATTATTATCAATAATAATATCAAGATTGAAGTACAGGCAATTTAGAGATCTTCCCATGCTTAAGACACCCCAATGTTTGCCTTCTACCACAAATTGACCAAGGTCAAGTAGGGCCTTAAACAGTGGGCAAAAGATATGAGGGTCGATAATGAAGCAAATTTAACGATTAGCAGCTATTCAACTCGAACTCCAAGTTAATCATTAGGACCCTAGATTGTGCGCCTTGGAGAAAATGTACCAAGTTGCGGCATATTCGGAATTCCATCGCTACTATAAAAGACCCCCATGGGGACGTGGTTACGGGAGAGGATCTTCCCCCTCAGAAAAAAAACCCCAATCACAGACAGAAACCGCGGAAGATAGGGAACGTCACACACAAACAACAATACAGATACTAGGGAATAATAGCTTACAGAAATCGATTCGGAAAAAATTTCGGCAGCATGTCCCCAGGAAAATTAAGGAAATTCCTGTACATGTTCCATAATATCACAATGTGGGTCGACATGCTGACTACAAACTGAAACACATTATTTCGAAATTAAAATTCTC
Organism: Costus pulverulentus; assembly: GCA_027562315.1. Lineage (NCBI taxonomy): Eukaryota > Viridiplantae > Streptophyta > Magnoliopsida > Zingiberales > Costaceae > Costus > Costus pulverulentus. The sequence continues at coordinate 101,804 of JANTFE010023156.1, read as the reverse complement.
AATCCTTATCATAACATCAAACTGATAAACCACGATAATCGAATAACACTGGACAATACAGAATTCACCGAAAACAGGCTTAAGCTCTCGGTTTTAACAGTCGTATCCAAAACCAAATGCCAACCCGGCAACAATATCACAGTAATCGAAAATCAGCAAACCAGCCACATCCGGCTAACATGTCCATGAACAAAATCATAAAAACCTTGGCCACATCCGGCCCTCAAGTAGCACAGGCTCGCAGGCCCCAAAATCTCAAGTCAGAAAACTAAACATCCGCTCAAGCTGTAGGCTCCTGCCCTGCATCTGGAAGTATCGTGGAATGAGCTACACGGCTCAGTGAGTAGATAGTCTCGTTCGACTATCCACTAATATACAATTAAAAATAGATGTAGATATCTTTTCAAAACTTTTAACGGAAGATGTCAAAGTATGTTACATAATAAAACCGATAACCATAAATTACAATCATGATCAGAAAACAATACACCCACAACCCCGGGCAACAGGATCACAAAACAGTCTATCCAGCTAACAGACTAAGAATCACACAACTATTGTCCAGTGATTTCAGAATTGACCCCCGAGAGTCCAATCCGGCCCTCGTCAAGGCACTGAGAGTAACCTGCAACGAACATTGGTGAGACGTAGATTCAATAGGTGGCCTCCGCCAGGTCACGACGTGACACTTTGCTCTACGACACTCAACCGCACCTCGTTACCGGGAAGACAACACCCCCACAACCGGGAACGGAAACAGGAACAGAACAGAACGGAAGGTGAATGAATTCAAGAGGTGGCCCCCGTCTGACCAAGACGCACTTTGTTTCAAACACCCAACTCTCAAAAGATTTATCACTTGGACAAAATACCCTTAACACAAACCGGAAACCTGAACCTTTAACCTGATCACTAGACTCTGGAACAGTCCCTCCATTACCGGAAACAAATCAGAATAGGATGAATGGATTCTCCAACCCCAAATCAGAATGACTGTTCACTGAGTGCTCTAGTTAACCCTTAGGTTCAGTCCACTCAAGTCTAGGACTCTTATTGAGCGCATACAACGCGAACATTGTCTCGAACATCACATCAATCAAGTTCAGAAAGGTCTTTAGATTTCATGCAAACATGGTTTAACCTTTTCTAAGTTATCATCCAAGGTTATCAATCAATATTTCACATCACTACTTCCTACATATACCATTCAACTAAAATACATACTAATACAGAAAATTCACCAAATTTCGTCCGCAGATAACATAAATACAGAATATCACAGATTCATGGTTTTCTCCTAGTTCTTATAACAAAAGACAGAAATGCCCCTAGTTCAATTTCAGTCAACAGAAACTTTTATTTCCAAAGATTCTCAAAAAAAAAACGGTAGAGTCCTCATATACCTAATTTCATGAAAAATCAGGTTTGCCCCAATTCTTACCCATACTTTGGGCGTAATCTCATGAAGAAGGGGCGAAATTCTCAGTTAAGCCCTAATCTTCATGCAATTGAAAAAAATCTAAAGCCACATACATGTTTAATCAAAGTCTAATTGATGATTAAAAGTCTTAGAGATGAAAAGCCCTAATTTTCATGCAACTAGGGTTTCGAAATTTAGGGAAAAACAAGGAAACGTGTACAAATTTGAAATCAAGAGTTCATGTCACATTTCTAAGTATTAATCTTCTCTAAATCAAGCAACAATCCCAATATACATGAAATAGGTGGAAGAGAAGATCTACTCACTTTAAATACGGTTCTTCCAAGCCACACGCCCTCACGCCTCCCCTCACGCCACTCACGTCGCCGGAAGCACTCAAGAATCGCCGGAAGCCGCCTCCACCACCACTCGCCACCGGCCACAAGAAGAGGAGAAGGGAGAAGAAGGCAAGCCGCCACCTTCACCCTAGGGAAGAATCGTGAGCAATGAGGGAAAACGTGGGTGAACACGGATCCCTCTAAATTTTCGTTTTCTGCCCACTAAGCCTCTAAAGATCCAAACCCAAGAGCTTAGACATAAGTGGAAGATCCAATAACCCTTTAGTATAAGTTATTCTCCACCTTACCCTTATCAAGGGCTCTTACCCTTTTCTAATAGTTAGACACCACTAGCCTAGTGGCGCGCAGTACACATTCTACGCCTTAAGTCGCAGGTTCGAATCCTCTCCGCGACACATATTTTTACATTGTAGGAAAAATACATAAATCGATACATTCTCTCATTAAAAAAAAAACTTTCACAAAAATGCTAGATAAACAAAATTTTATTTTCTTACCTGCTAATAAATTTTTGGATCTTACAACGAGGCGGTAAGCTATTTCCAACATCTCCTTGCCCCCAGAATTGACCCTATGGTTTTTGATATCCCAGTGAAAAAATATTTATCTTTCTGCGCTATTGGTCTTCTTGATACCAAATTTACCACGGAGGATATAGAGAATATCATTTTAAAGGCCAATATTTCAAAGGTGCCGGGGGTGGACGGGTTTAATGCGGCTTTCTTTAAATATTGCTGGGTGATCATCAAGGAGGATATTCTTAAAGCAATTATGGACTTTTTGGAACAAGGTCGCCTGCTTAAAAGGGTTAACATTACCTCCTTAACCCTCATTCCTAAGGTTCCTACCCCTTCTTCTTTTGCAGAATTTAGGCCTATTTCGGTATGCCAAATGATTTACAGATTTATTGCAAAGGCCTTGACGAACAGGATCAGGAGTGTGCTTGCTGAGATCATTGATGACAACTAACATGCCTTCATTTAAGGAAGATCAATTCAAGAGAACATCATGCTATGCCAGGAAATTATGACTTTCATAAGAAGGCCGGATCTCTGCGGATGGCAATTAAAATGGATTTGTATAAAGCTTTCGACTCAGTCAGATGGGACTTTTTAGATTATATTCTTGGTGCTTATAAATTTCCACCTTGGTTTCACGAGAGGGTAATCATATGTGTTACATCTCCTTCTTTTACCCTTATCTTGAATGGGCAGGATGTCGGTCTTTTCAAGGGCACCCGTGGATTGCGTTAGGGATGCCCTATGTCCCCTTATCTATTCATCTTTGTGATGCAATATTTTTCGGACCTATTATCCGAGCAACTCAGGAGGGGCAATTTCTATCTACACAAAAAATGCAAGAAGTTGGGGATTACTAACCTCCAATTCGCGGATGATGCTATTATTTTTTGTGACTCCTCAGAAGATTCCACGAATGCTGTGATCAAGGTGTTAGAAACATTCCATCAGAACACTGGCCTTAGAATAAACAAGGACAAGTCACAGGTCTTCTTCTCGGCTTCTTCTCATTCGAGAACGCAAGAAAAGCTCACCTCGATTCTTGGGATCCCAAAGGGGTCTATGCCTTTCCGTTATCTGGGCATCCCTATTACAAGTAGGCCGATCAAATCAAAGGACTGTTTGCCCCTCATCGAAAAAATTATCAAGTACCTCTCAGCTTGGAGGGCTAAGAGCCTATCTTATGCTGGACGTGTGGAATTAATGAAATCTATGTGCTATGGTAATATAAATTTTTGATGCAATGCTATCAAATTACCACCCGGGGTAGTCTCGAAGCTCAACTCTGCTTTTGCAAATTTTCTATGGTCAGGGGGTCGGAAATGAGGTCTAGCTAAGATGGCATGGTGTAACATCACAAAATCCACAGAATATGGTGGTCTCAGTTTGCGTGATATTGAGAAGTTGAAATAGGCCTTCTTCATGCGGCATATATGGAATGTGGTGAAGGATAAAAACTCCCTATGGGTCAAGTGGATCCATGAAATGTACTTGCGTACGGACTCTATCTGGTCGGTCAAGCTATCTAGGAATGCGCCTTGGCCTACGCAAAGCATCCTGTCGGTCCGTGACACCTGTGCGAGAATGGTGGGATACAGAATCGCAAATGGTAACTCTATAAAATTCTGGCTGGACTCTTGGTTTGAGTCACGAATATTACTCAATTTGGCGGAAGACATAAGATTTGAGAATCCCCCAGGGAAAGATGTGCGCTTGAACAACCTTATTGCAAATAACAGATGGAAGATTCCTATACCTAGATCATTGAGACTTATTGAAATTTATGCAGCCTTTCCACAAATCAAAATTCATTCCACCTACGGCATGGATCGTATATACTGGAAGTCAACTACTAATGGGCACTTCTCCATCAAATCGGCTTATGAGGGTTAAGTTCATGGTAGTGAGGTGTTTTGGAAAGATATGGTGTGGTTCAAGGGTCGGATTCCATGTTACTCCTTTTTCATGTGGTTGCTCTGTCTGGAACGACTAAGTACCTAAGCAAGATTATATGCTTGGGGCATCGTGCAGGAGCCTACTTACATGCTCTGTAATTCCTAGCTGGAAACTAATAACCATCTCTTCTTTCAGTGTGAGGCCATTGCCGATTTCTGGAATTTGATTAAAAGAGGCTGCGGAATCATTTTTGATGGGGACACTTGGGAGGGAATCCTAGTCCATATATCACAACAATGGAAAAAAGGGGATGCAATTCTCAATTTACATCAGAGAATTATTTTTCACCAGGGCTATCTATTCCATTTGGTGTTATAGGTATAATAAAACTTTTGGCTCTCATGATAGAGGCATTTTGGATTTCTTCAAGCGCTTGGTTTCTAATGTAAAAACCAAAGTCATGAAGAAAAATCAGCAGGCAGACATGGAATTCCAAATACCTTCTCTCTTAAAACTTTTGGGAGGATCTTTGCTGACATCTATGGATGCATATACACCTGTTTATTTGTTATTGATGACAGTATCTATTGACCAGAGCAAGTTGGTGGCGCACATCATCGAGCTCCCTCGGATGGCCCAGCCACCAGGTTCATGTGGAGCAAAGACTTATAGCTTGCGGCTTTGTATTGCTAACTTGTAACATGTAGATGTGCAATGCCAGCTTGTAATCAAAAGTATAGGAGGTATGGCTGGTGTGGTTTGGGGGCTGATGTTGTATGTTGTCTGCTTTGGTATGATGTGGCTGTGTGATAGTTTTCTGGGTACTACTGGTTGGCCTGATGTATGTTTTGGGTTGTTAGTGTCTGTAGCAGGATCCATGCGACACTATGTATAGGGGAAACTTTGGCAAATGTTTTTGGATCCTGGGGCTGAAGGGTGAGTGACACTGATTTGTATATATCATGTAAAATACTCTCTTTGGATTATATAAAATCTCTTTCTTGCCTTTGGCAAAAAAAAAACAAAAGATTGAAAATCAAGATTACAAACAAGATCAAAATCGAGTTTAAGATTAAGATTAAAAAGCAGATAAAGATGAATATCATAAGATGAATATTGAAATCTAGATTAAAATCAAAATCAACATTATGATCATGAACAAAATTAATATTATAATTAAGATTAAAAAATGATTAAGATCAAATAGAGATCATAATCAAGATCAACATCCTCATCATTTTTTTTGCCAAAGGCAAGAAAGAGATTTTATATAATTAAAAGAAAAATATTACAAGGTATACAATCATCAAAACCCAACCTTCACCCCAGATATTAAAACTGAAATCTATATTAAAACTGAGATCAAAATAAAGATCAAGATAATTATCAAGAATAAGATCAATGTTAAAATTAAGAATGAGAATAAGATCAATAACAAATAAAAATCATACTCAAGATCAAAATTCTTGTAATGATTAGATCAATATCAATAACAATATCAATATTGAAGACCAATATTACAAATAAGATCAAAATCATGTTGAAGATTGAAGAAAAAGATTACAAACAATATCAAAATCGAGTTTAACATTAAGATTAAAAAGCAGATAAAGATAAATATCATAAGATGACGATTGAAATCTTGATTAAAATCAAGATCAACATCATAATCATGAACAAAATCAATATTAAAATTAAGATTAAAAAATGATAAAGGTCAAATAGAGATCATAATCAGGATCAATATCCTCATCATTATAAAATCAAGATAATTATAAATTTTAATATCAAGATTGAAAATCAATATTACCACCGAGATCAAAATCGAGTTTAAGAAGAAGATTAAAAACAAGATAAAGATGAAGATTGTAAGATTATAACTGAAATCTATATTATAATTGAAATTAAAATGAAGATTAAAATAATTATCAAAAACAAGATCAATGTTAAAATTAAAAATGAGAATAAGATCAATAATAAATAAATATCATAATCAAGATCAAAATTCTCATCATGATTAGATCAATATCAATAACAATATTAAGATTGAAGACCAAGATTACAAACAAGATCAAAATCGAGTTTAAGATTAAGATTAAAAAACAGATAATGATGAATATCGTATGATAAAGATTGAAATCTTGATTAAAATCAAGATCAATATCATGATCATGAACAAATTCAATATTAAAATTAAGATTAAAAAATGATAAAGATTTAATAGAGATCATAATCAAGATCAACATTCTCATCATTATAAGATCATGATAAATATAAATATTAATATTAATATCAAAATTGAAAATCAATATTACTACCGAGATCAAAATTGAATTTAAGATAAAGATTAAAAGTAAGATAAAGAGAAGATAATAAAAGTATAATTGAAATCTATATTAAAACTGAGATCAAAATGAAGATCAAGGTAATTATCAAGTATAAGATGAATGCTAAAATTATAGAATAAGAATAAAATCAATATCAAATAAAGCTTATAATCAAGATCAAAGTTCTCGTCATTATTAGATCAATATCAATAACAATATCAAGATTGAAGACCACGATTACAAACAAAATCAAAATTGAGCATAAGATTTAGATTACAAAGAAGATAAAGATAAATATCATTAAATGAAGATTGAAATCTTGATTAAAATCAAGATCAACATAATCATCATGAACAAAATCAATATTAAAATAAAAATTAAAAAATGATAAAGATCAAATAGAGATCATAATCAAGATTAACATCCTTATCATTATAAGAACAAGATAAATATAAATATTAATATCAAGATTGAAAATCAATATTATCACCGAGATCAATATCGAGTTTAAGATGATGATTAAAAGCAAGATAAAAATGAAGATTATAAGATTAAAACTGAAATCTATATTAAAACTAAGATCAAAATGAAGATCAAGATAATTATCAAGAATAAGATCAATGTTAAAATTAAGAATTAGAATAAGATCATTAGCAAATAAAGATTATACTCAAGATCAAAATTCTTATAATGATTAGATTAATATCAATATCAATAACAATATCAATATTGAAGATCAAGATTACAAACAAGATCAAAATCATGTTTAAGATTGAAGAAAAAAATTACAAACAATATCAAAATCGAGTTTAAGATTAGGATTAAAAAGCTGATAAAGATAAATATCATAAGATGACGATTGAAATCTTGATTAAAATCAAGATTAACATCATGATCATGAACAAAATCAATATTAAAATTAAGATTGAAAAATGATAAAGATCAACTAGAGATCATAATCAAGATAAATATAATTATTAATATCAAGATTGAAAATCAATATTACCACTGAGATCAAAATCGAGTTTAAGATGAAGATTAGAAGCAAGATAAAAACGAAGATTATATGATTATCACATAAATCTATATTAAAACTGAAATCAAAATGAAGATCAAGATAATTACCAAAAACAAGATGTATGATAAAATTATAGAATGAGAATAAAATCAATATCAAATGAAGATCATAATTAAGATTAAAATTCTTATCATGATTAGATCAATATCAATATCAAATAAAGATCATAATTAAGATAAAAATTCTTATTATGATTAGATTAAAATCGAGTTTAAGAATGAGAAAAAGATCAAAATCAAGATCAACATTTTTATTTTTATAAGATCAGGATAAATATAAATATTAATTTTAAAATTAAAAATCAATATTACCACCGAGATCAAAATCGAGTTTAAGATGAATATTAAAAATAAGACAAAGATGAAGATTATAAGATTAAAGCTGAAATCTATATTAAAACTAAGATCAAGATAATTATCAAGAACAAGATCAATGTTAAAATTAAGAATGAGAATAAAATCAATAACAAGTAAAGATCATAATCAAGATTAAAATTCTCATCATGATTAGATTAATATCAATATCAATATCAATAACAATATCACGATTAAAAATCAAGATTACAAACAAGATCAAAATCGAATTTAAGATTAAGATTAAAAAATGGATAAAGATAAATATCATAAGATAAAGATTGAAATCTTAATTAAAATCAAGATCAACATCATGATCATTAACAAAATCAATATTAAAATTAAGATTGAAAAATGATAAAGATCAAATATAGATTATAATCAAGATTAACATCCTCATCATTATAAGATCAAGATAATTATAAATATTAATATCATGATTGAAATTCAATATTACCACCGAGATCAAAATCGAGTTTAGGATTAAGATTAAAAGCAAGATAAAGATGAAGATTATAAGATTATAACTGAAATCTATATTAATTATTAACAATAAGATGAATGTTAAAATTATAGAATGATAATAAGATCAATATTAAATAAAGATCATAATCAAGATCAAAATTCTCCTCATGATTAGATCAATATTTATGTCAATAACAATATCAAGATTGAAAACCAAGATTATATAAAACATTAAAATCATGTTTAAGTTTAAAATTAAAAAACAGATAAAGATGAATATCATAAGATGAAGATTGAAATCTTGATTTAAATCAAGATCAACAACGTGATTATGAACAAAATCAATATTAAAATTAAGATTGAAAAGTGATAAAGATAAAATAGAGATTATAATCAAAATCAACATCCTCATCATTACAAGATCAAGATAAATATAATCTATATTAAAACTGAGATCAAAATGAAGATCAAGATAATTACCAAAGAACAAGATGTATGATAAAATTATAGAATGAGAATAAAATTAATATCAAATGAAGATCATAATTCAGATCAAAATTCTCATTATGATTAGATCAATATCAATATCAAATAAAGATCATAATTAAGATAAAAATTCTCATCATGAATTAGATCAATATCAATTATCAATAACAATATCAAGATTGAAGACTAAGATTACAAACAATTTCAAAATCGAGTTTAAGATTAAGATTATAAAGAAGATAAAGATGAATATCATAAGATGATGATAATTTTAGTTAAAACATTTTTTCTAAGACCTTTTAATTCTAATTTTAGTTTTTCTATTTCGTTTTCCAAAGAGAGAATTCTTAATTCCATTGTATTATTCCTATTTATAATTATTGTTGGCTGTATTCTAGGAGTAGCATTCTCTTGGGCTGGTAAGCTTCTTAAATTTTGTAAATAAAACTTACAACTTTCATATAAACAATTACTACACTAATATCTTAAGTATAATTCTGGATACCTTTTGCAGAATACACAAGATTTAGAAGGGCACATAATTTGTTAATTAATATAGGAATGATAAGAAAAATAACAAATAGCAGCGCACAACAAATTATAAACTTAATGTTAAATAAATTATTAAAGAAATCTCCTTCAAGGGAATTACTATGATAAAACCGTTGCATATAAGTAGTGAACATTTAGAAGGAACAAAGTGGAACTTCCCACAATTTAGGATCAAGAAATTCAAATAATGTCCATGAAACTGGAACTTTATACCAAAACACTCATGGAGGATATAATATTAGATTTAGTAATTACATAAATAAGACAATAGTAGATGAGACCAATATCCTAGATAAATAAGGTAATTATAGGACAGTTAGAAGTTGATGACACCAAAATATATAGTATATTTTGTATCATTTTAGATATCTTTTCATGCTAAATTGAGGATCTTATTACTTGTTTTCATGCTAAATTTATCGAATATTGCAAAGTCTACTTCTATTTTGGTTTTTCACGAGTTTTAGATAAAAAGACATTATTTCAAGGAGTTTTCAAGCAAAATCAAACATATAGAAGAGTTACCATCATCAAGAGGAGATCACCCATGAAATTTCACGTAAAACGGAGTAACTTAGCAAATTACGGCAGTGCCGTAACTTATTTTACGGTATCGTATTTTCATACGCTACCGTAAAATCCGAGCCACTGCCGTATTTTGAGGAGTTTCAGAACAGAAGATTTTTCAGATTTTATGGCAGTATCGTAAACCAGATTATGGTACCGAATTTCAGAGCGCTTCAGAACAGAAACTTTGCTTGATTTTACGGCACCGCTGTAAAGGATTACACGGGCTGTATTTTTCAGTCACTTCAGAACAGAGAGTTCAGCCGATTTTACGGCAGTGCCGTAAACTAGATTACGGTGCCATTTTACTCAGACAACATCAGATCAGAAAACTCGACCAATTTTACGGCAATGCCGTAAACTATTACACTGCCGTATTTCTGTTGTTAAACACGATTTCCATGTCAATTCTGAAGTCTGATTCTTGCGGAGACGATTGCAGGCGAACCAGAGGTTTATATTCGAAGCCGTAAGAAGCAATGGAGGAGTTTTGGACGAGAGGATTACACACACGTCAAAAGCCCCAATTTTCATCGATTGTCGAGAGAAATCAGGATTCATGCCGCCGCCTAGGGTTCTGCCGCCGCGATCAATCCAAACCACCTCCGGCCGTGATTTTCATACTGAATCTTTGTCTGAAGGAGGAGAGGATGTTGGTGTATATGCCCTACAGACCAATGTATGGACATGGTCAGACATTGCTTGAATGTACTTTGATAGAATTAATAAAATTGATATAATCAATAAAGGCATGGTCGT
>JANTFE010023156.1:52108-87337 GCA_027562315.1 Costus pulverulentus | reverse complement strand
CTCTCTCGCATGGATCCTTGGGACCGGAATGTGTTTCGGGTGTAATGCTTCTTCCGCTGCGTCCTGGGACTGCAAAATTTTAAATTACACCCGGCATTCCCTAACAGAGGAGACACCAAAAGTTTCAGATTGAAAGGAGATCAATTGGAAGAAGAATCGAAGAAAGAAGAGGCGCCGACACTGTTCATCGCCTCAAATTGCAAATTACGATTGTGTTTTATTTCACAGCCGTGCTGTATTTTATTAAACTCTTCTTTTTTCCTTGATTTTTGATCTTCTGAAACCATGACTTATTGTAATTCTTTCACGATGCTAGCTTAAACTACTTTTGGGACATGGGGGAGTAATTCACTTGATTTTTAATGACTAGATGATTATTTTTTTTTCACTATTTCGTTGCGTTTAATCTTAGCATAATGATTTTGCTCACGTGATATTTGTGCTTAGACTCTCTATAGATCCATGTTACTAATCATGTTTTTAGAATTTTCGCTCCTGACTGAAAGGTAATTGCTTGAGAATTCATAACCCTAGAATTGCATGTTAGGAACCCTTCCTTAGATTAGATCCAATTTGTTCAGTTCTAGTAGATTAATTGCTATGATAATAACATGAACCTATAGATCGAGTCTAATTGTCAAACGTGGAGATCTTGCACGAAAGTGAGGATCAGAACGTTGGAGATTCATGAGTAAAACTAGTGTTGAGGCTCGGATGCACGAAAGTGATCCTTGAGATTCCACTAGAGATTATCAACCTAGAATTCGGATGCACGAAAGTGATCCTTGAGTTCATTGATTGATGATTTACTTATCTTTAGCGTTTGGACGAATCTTGCGCGAAAGCGAAGATTAATCCCTGCATGGTTGTTAGCACAAGAGTGAAACAATCCTTTTATTAAGTAATTTGCATCTTCATCATGATAAAATTAAACTAACGAATTTTTTATTCATGTCTAGTCATAGAAATTATAGTGAATAAAACCCTAGTCCAAGTTTTCTCTTCGACAGTAAGTACTCTTCCGTGTGTTTGCGATATTTGCTTGACTTTCATTCGACTACCTAGATAGTAAGAAATCAATTGATCAGTATTTGACAACATAGGTCTCTGTGGGTTCGATATCTTTCTTTATTACTTCGAGTATCCGTGCACTTGCAGACACTACAAGTTAGGGACAACAAGTTTTTGGAGCCGTGCCAGGGAGTGACAATAGCCCTGTACGCCAATACCTTTGGCCGCGACCCCTGAAACGAGTCTACCTGCTTGTATTTAAAAGTGTATCTTTTCAGATCACATCAGAAGTCAATTTAGATAATAGTATTCTTTGAATGGAGCAACAACTAATAAATGCAAGAATAATTACTATGGATCAATTTTTAGAATATATGAATAATACATTAGTATTGAGAATAGAAAATATGGAAACGCCTATAGAATTAGTTGAAACTGGAGAAGGTAGCAGTAGTACGCTTCAATATACTCCCCAAAATACACAACCAACTTATTAAACTCTACTAACTCAACAAACCCCACAATATTCAATGCAATAATCCACTCAATTATATTCAACGACAGTATATCCTGTAGCTGGACAACCTAGCAGGGACGTTTATAATGATTATCGTGAAAGAAACAATGAATTCAGACATAGGGGAAGAAGATTACCTGTAGAAACAGTTGATAAAAAATTTTTAGTAGATGATGGTCGAATTTCAAATTTGACAGCCTATGATCCACAGACTTGGCCTGCTGTATTAGAATTATGGAGCTCTATAGTAACCAGAAAATATGACGAATTAGATCATAATAAGTCACCAACAGAAATGTACTTATATTTAGAAAATTTTTTGGGAGAAACAGCAAGGGCTGCTTGGGAAGCTTATAAAAGAGAATTTCCACAAGACTTTATCAAAGACATAGAATTAAAAGTAAATCCCTATAATTTTACAAATAAAATACAATTATTATTACTAGGATACCAACCTAATACTGGATTTAATAGGGAACAACAAGAAGCAATTAGGAAACTTGAATTATTGCAGATAAGAAAATGGGTGTTTATTAAATCATTTTTACAAGATTATATGTACTATAGTACTATAACATGATGTTTTTATGACCAAACTATAGGAGATAGATTATTCCTGAAATTACCTCCCCCTCTAGGGCCAATAATACATAAGAAATTTATAGAGCAATTACAAACAGATGCTGGCAGAGTAACGCAATTAGTTAATATGTCAACTAGGATTAGATTTATAATAGACCAACTAGTAGAAAAATGCATAGAACTCCAAATAGCTAGGCAACTTAAAGGTGAATATAGTTTCTGTCAGAATATATACACCCCACAAAGATATGATACAAAAGTACGAAAAGGAAAACTTACCCAAAAGAGATATAAAAAACCTTATAGGACATCATATAAAAAGAAAAGGTATTATATTAGGAAGAGTAATGCAAGAAAACCCTATTTAAACCAAGCTAAACATGCAGGCGACTTTGCAAGATGACTCTAGGGCTTCGGCCCATGACTCCGGTGCCGTCCGTCTAGCCGGCGGCGAGACTGTGGTGGCTTCGCGCTGCGGTCTAGTCCTGGTGGGAGGCAGCGTGGGCTTTTTGGTGGTGGTTGGGAGAGGAGGACTTGATTCTTTTCTCGCTCGCCTGCACGATGATGCATCGCATTTTGGTAGTGTTTTTCCGTTGTATTTCATGTCAAATCTAGGCTTATTTTAACACTTTTATACTCATTATAGCCTTATTTCCTTCATATCTTCGGAATCTTCACTTTTTGGCACTTTAATGGAATTTCAGGTAAAAACACCCTTTTTTCGACATATTTTGAAGATTCTGAGGCCATAAGACGATTTCTTGTGTGAAAACGAAGCCGTCCGTCAAATTTGAGCTCATTCGGAGTTTGCTTGAGAATCACGGCCTGGTGAACCCCACGGGGTTCACCATCCCAGTTGCCAGCCAGCGAAACTCACAGAGAGCATCACGGCCAGGTGAACCCAGCGGGGTTCACTAGAATTCTTTCAGGTCGAAAAAAGGCAAGAGGACATCATAATCAGGTGAATTCGGTGGGGTTCACCGTGCTTCTTTCTGCCGAACTCACAGAATGAATCACGGCCAGGTGAACCCGGCGGGGTTCACCCGTGATTCTGATCCAGGCTCGCGCACGGACCCGACCTATACTCGGTTTTCCTTCGATTTCTCACCCGTTCGGAGTCTAAATTCGGCAAGTAAGGTATCTATGGAAAGCTCTTTCAGAGGCGAACGCATGAGATATAAAAGCCCTAATTTTCTTGCCCTAATTATCGTGTAATCACGCATGAAAGCGGCGCGGGCGGAAGAACACGGCGATGAGGCAATTTTTGGAGATTGAGACACAAGATCATTACAATTTCTTCAGGATTCCTTCGGTTCATCGTTTCCTTCCTCTTAGATTTGTTTCCTTGTACTTTTCCTTTCATTAAAAGAGATTTTGAGCGTGTCAATGATGATTGTAGCGTAAACCCTATTTTCGGGGCCTGGTTGAAGCCCTTTGATGATTCTAATTGCAAACGTTGTATCTATTTTCGTTATTTGGAATGAATTGTGAGCATATTCTACTTTGACGTATTTATTTCATGATTTTACGTTGGCCGAATATTTTCATGTATTAGCCGTTACGATTTATATCGAGAGAAGGATCGTAGGGGTGGAATCTCTTAGTAAAACTTGCAAGACCCTCGACACGAGAGTGCTTAGTCTTCGCTCGAGGATCTCACAGTCTGCCATAGAACTCATTGGGTTCGTCTTAGAATGATCCACCGCGAGAGTAGGAGGTCGGTCTAAGACGAACACCGGGGTGTACACTCGAGAGAGGGCAACTTGTACCCTAGGGTTAGACTCCTTGTGCAAAACCAATAAACTAAATAATTAATATCTTTCTTGTGCGATTAAGATTATCATTGTGGTGAAAATCGTAGCCCTGATATCTCTCTCATATTTGACCTCTATCGACGTAGTTGCAATTGCTTGTTTTCGATTTCTGTCTTCAAAACTCAATTTCGATTCGCCTAGCTATTAGGACTCGGATTTTCTAGTATTCAGTCTTGTTCCCTGTGGGATTCGATATCTTTTATATTACTTCGACATAACCGTGCACATGCGGTACGTGTCAAGTTTTTGGCGCCATTGCTGGGGAACAACGGTTGATATTAGTATACTTCTGAGAATTGGTAGACTAGGCCTTAGGTTAGATTTTCTTTACTGCATTACTATTTTCTTTTTCTTTTTATTTACTTGCTGTCTTAGAATTTTATAATTTTGACTGACCGTTTTATGTGAAGAAGTTATAGGGCAGGTACATTCTTTGACATTGATCTAGAGATCGAGCGCACCTTCAGGACAAGAAGGAAGCAAAATCAAATTCTGAGGAAAGAAGACATGAACCATCTAGAAGGAGAAAATCAGATGGAGTACATTCAGATTGATGTGAATAATGACCGCAATCAATGGGGAACAACTGTAACAACAGAACATTGAAAGATTACTCTACACTTTACACTTATGGTTTTTAATCAGGAATTGCTAGGCCTGTTGTTGAGGCCAACAACTTCGAAATAAAACTTTCTCTTCTTTCTATGGTGCAACAAAATCAATTTGGTGATTCTCCTCTTGAGGACCCCAACATGCACCTCTCCATTTTTCTAGAATACTGTGATATGTTGAAAATTAACAGTGTATCTGCTGATGCGATCAGATTGCGACTATTTCCCTTCTCTCTGAGGGACAGGGCGAGAGCTTGGCTGCACACACTACCTGCTGCTTCGATAAGAACATGAGCAGAGCTTTCTCAAGCCTTTCTTTCCAAGTACTTCCCTCCATCAAAGACAATTCAATTGTGAAATCAGATAACAAGTTTCATGCAAAAGGATGGAGAGTCTCTATATGAAGCTTGAGAGAGGTTTAAAGAGCTCCCAAGGATGTGTCCACATCACGGAGTTGAAACTTGGGTTTTGATCCAAACGTTCTACAGCGGTTTGGATTACAACACGAGACTTACAGTGGACGCTACAGAAGGAGGCGCTTTGATGAAGAGGAGAGTTGAGGATGCTATGAACCTTCTCGAGGACATGACGATTAACCATCACCAATGGACCTCTGAGAGAGGTGCTTCTACCAAGAAGTCAGGTAAGTATGACCTTGACTCTTTGACTGCACTCACGGCTAAAGTTGATAATTTGACCAGGAAGCTTGATTCTTGGTCTGTTAATTCAATAGAAGTCAACGCTATTTCTTGTGAGGTCTGTGGAGCTGTAGGTCATGCAGGGGCAGATTGTCAAGCAGGAGATGGGCAGATGGCTGCGATAAACTATGAGCAATTGAATGCTATTGAAAATTTTAACCCGAGCAACAACCCATACTCCAGCACATTCAATCAAGGGTGGCGCAACCACCCAAATTTCTCTTACCGGACAACTCAGCCGATTCAGCCTGGACAAATTCCACCACAGCAAACTGTTGTGTCTGCAAGTGCACGGATACTTCGAAGTAATAAAAATATCGAACCACAGAGACCTTATTGTTAAGTACCAAATAGTTGTATTCTCACTAGCTAAGCAAACCGAATATAATGAAAAACAATGATGGAGAACACACGAAAAAGACAATCAGAGAGAAACTCGGACTAGGGTTTCATCCACCTTAACTCTAATGACTAGAAGGAAATAAAGGTTGTTAGTTTAATTCTATTATGATAAAGACCTAATACACTTCATAACGGCATTGTCTCACTCTCGTGCAGACAATCATGCAGATAACCGATCCTCACTCTCGTGCAAGATCTATTCTCAATACTAAAGATAAGTGAATCATTGAACAAAGAATTCAAGAATCACTCTCGTGCATCCGAATTCTAAGTCAATCATCTCAAGTGGAATCTCAAGGATCACTCTCGTGCATCCTGAAACTCAACACAGGTTTTACTTATGGGTTTCCGACGATTGGATCCTCACTCTCGTGTAAGATCAAATGAAGTTTACACATTAACTCAATCCAAAGTATTAGAAATTCAACATGACAATAAAATCACTAAAAATTAGAATTCAAAGAACTACCTAATCTCTTACGATAGTTCCAAACTCAACGATTCCTAGGGTTCCAAATTTCAAACGATCAACCTCTTTGTCTATTTCGCAAAACTCTAAAACATGCTGATATTTATAAAACTAAAGAGAATTAAAGAACAATCAATCACAAAAGTAAAATTATTATATTAAAATTAAACTTGACAAAAATCAATGTTTTCTAGTCATTAACAAACTAAGGGGATTACACCCCATGTTCCAAAAGAAGATCTAAGCTTTCATGGTGAAGGGATTACAACAAACCATAATTTTAGAGGATTAGAAAGCGAAAAAAGGGAAAGAAAAGTTACAAAACAGAGTTGTAATTGAAATACAACCCGTAATTTCGCTTGCGAATAGTGCTGTCACCACTATTTTGATGATTTCTCCCTCGATCGGACTCCAAACGCTCTGAAACTTCTGGGGCGTGCTCTCCTACTCTAGACGAAGCTTCGGTGTAAAAATCACGGTCTGAGGTGTCCTCTACGCCTCTCGGCGCGAGGACAAACGCTAACCGCCTCTCTGACGATTGCTCTCTCAATTCGTGATAAAAGTTCCCCCTTCCACTTCGTGCGTCTTCCCCTCTTAAAGACGAGTTCGCCACTTCTTTCGGATCTCAATTTAGACTTCTGGATCAAAAGTTATGACCCGCGCAGGAATCAGCCCGAAAAAGTCACGAATCTGGTTAAAAATACGATACCGTATTCTGATTACAGCAGTGCCATATTTTCCTTCTGTAAGTTCCGGGTAGCAAATACGGTACCGTGACAATTTCTCTCAAATATACGGCAGTGCCGTATTCGTGCTAAAACTTTTTGTTCAGTTTTGTCACAAAATACGGTGCTATGCGATTTCATACGGCAATGTCGTATTCTTGTCAAACTTTTCTAGTTGAAATCGCTGGAAAATACGGTGGCGTGTAGTTTCATACGACAGTGCCGTATTTCACCTAAAACATCCCCTGCGAAATACGGTATCGTGAAAGTTTGGCTCAAAAATACGGTAGTGCCGTATTTTTGCAATTTGACTCCTTTTTACTTGAAATTTGAGGGGTAGCTTCGTTTCGACGTCTGGAATCCATTGGTGTGCTCAATTCTTCTAAAATTCATCAAGATATGACACTTTTAACCTGAAAATGTTCAAAAACAAGAAGAAGTGTAGATTCTGCAATATTTGACAATTAAGGCTTAAAAACAAGCAAAAGAGCATAATTATGACACAAAAAGACACATGATATGACACAAAATATACTATGAATTTTGGTGTCATCAAACACATAAGGCTCAAACTTTGCTTGTCCTCAAGCAAATAAAATAAAGAACAATGCTAAGTATGGAAAATATGCTCTTTTATGAAAAATAAATTTCTAAAATATAATCACTCATGAAATATTTCATCAACTTTTTGCACAAAATTTCAGATAAATACATCGTCCTCTGAAATTAATTTTTAAGATCTACAACTTTGATCAAATAAAACTTCGCAACTCGCATAATGAAAAGAATTTTAGTCTCATGAATTCACCAAAGTTTCAGTTTAAATCTATCAAACTTTTGTTTACAGGAATTTGATATCCAAAATCTTTTTCCTTACAATTTTTTTTATGTGTTTTTGATGGTATGTACCCACGTAGATACACACTTTTTATTTGGACTTTAACTCTTATCTTTGGTACCACTGTCAATTTTACACAGTGCCAAATAGAGGAGTCATTCTCTCATGCCTATCCAAAACTTTTCTCTCATCAAATTTTTTAATTATTTTTGGCTTCAACCCATGTCTTAGGTACCACTGTCAATTTTACACTGTGCCAAGTAGGGGAGTCTCTCTCTTTATTCGTGGATCTTGGATTCTTTCTTCCCAACAAATAGTAAAATAGACTAAACATCAACTAGGTTAATCAATTGACATTAATTCAAAATTTACACTCATATGCTCATTTTATTCAAGAAAGATGCTTCACTCTTAGATTGCATTCATCAAATAACATATCTATCCAAAACCTTATGCATCCATCAATGAATGATTTCAACAAGTAGATATATATTGAAGAAATAAATTCAGCATAAGAGGTATATTTCCATTCACAGGCATTAGCATGAACTTTTATAATCAATGTTTAATCTACACATCTCTTATCTTATGAATTTAAGTCATAAAAATTTTTAAACCTCAAAATATGTCAAAATCAATGCAAAAGGTGTAAAGCATGAAACTCATAGAATCATAGTCAAAAGTGTGACATGATAGACTTAAGGAATCTTGTATAATAGAAATCTCAATAAGTGATACAATCAAAAGCAAATCAAAGATGCAACCATATGAAATAATCATGAATACAAGAGAGTGTAAACAATACTCACAAAACTATATAGCAAGCTCTGACCCAAAGTACATAAGGCTCAGATCAAAAATAGTGTCAGGGCAGATGCTGCTAGGTCCAAAGATGTGCCTTTTGAAAATTTTACCTACAAAATTTAAGGTACATAAGGCTCAATCTAAAAATAGTCTCTAAAAATAATAATAATAAAAATAATTTTCTAAAAGAAGAATCAGAGATGTCATCGATGATCCAGAAGAGGATGCCGGTGGAAAGAATCAAGCAGAGGTGGAACAGAGGCTAGTTGAAGAGCTACTAGCAATGATGATGGTGGTGCCGACAGTAGAATGAGTAATCTCTAGTGGCCTGCTAGAGAATACAATCATAGAGGTGAGATCGTCGGCCGGTGCAAAAGATAGTACTGCATAAAAAATCAGAGTCAATGAACTGCTGCAAAAATAAATAAAATCATGGAATAAGAGACAGCAAAAGAAATAATAATCTGCTGGTGGTATGATCCAGTGTCGATGGCTGGAGACAGTGATGTCAGAGGTAGATGCAGTGGTGGCTAGAGGTGCTGCAAATCTGGAGAAGAAGCCACAGATGTCCAAGGAAAGCAGTGCAACCGTAAAGAATTTTATTTTCCTGCAACAAGAAAAGGAAAATTAATTCAAAAAAATAAACTAAAATAAAAGAAACTAAGCAAAGTAAAAGTGAGCTTAGGTTGCCTCCCAAGAAGCGCTAATTTTAGGTCCATAGCTTGACCAAAAATCAAATCTCATGGTGAAGTCGGTGAATCAGTACCAAAGTATAAGACATATAATTTTTTTACATTTCCTTTATTCAAAAAGTTTAGCCACTAATCCAAAAATCTAGAATTTCTTATAAATCTCAATCAAAGTGGCTTTTTTAAATTTGCAGGAATTAAAATCAAAATTTTCAAATCCTCTCAAAGTAATTTTTATGATCTTCCTATGTTTATCAAAAAGCAAAATCATAAGTCCTTTTTTCAGATTAGTGTTTTCAATAGCAATGAGAAAATGACTTTGATCAAATGATTCAAATATTGGATCATGAAAATAGTCTTTCTGTTTCTCATTAGATTCTTTAATAAAACACAAATTTTCAAATTCATCAAAAGACATGGGCAAATCAACAGAGTGAGTTTCATCAATGTTTGTAATATTCAAATCCCAATCAAGTTCCTCATGCTCACAATCAAATAATTTATCAATTTCAAAGTTATCAACACAATCAGAGTAAGACTTTTCTAAATTAACGCCCTCATATCCTTCATCAGAATTAATCACAAATAATATATCATCAAAAGAATCAATTTCATCAAAAGAGGATTTTTCAAAATCAATTTTCTCAAACTTTTCCTCAAATAAATTATCAGATGAATCAATTTCACAACAATCAAAATCTAAAAGAGATTCATTAATATTCACATAAGGCTCAATCCCAAAATAATCCTGATCATAGGGGGAATTTTCTAAATCAATTTTTTCAGTATCAAACTCAAATAAACAATCTTGTTGTGCTAACTGTGTTTTTAAAATTTCATTATGAGCACATGTGTCATTTAGCCTAGAATTTATTCGCCTTAGTGTCTTATTCATAACTTCATTTTGTTTCATCCGGACTTCCATAAACTGAGCAAATATAGATTCTAGGTTAGATTTTTCAGTTTTCTCAAAGTATGGTTCAGAGACATGATTTGAGTAATCATCATAAAAAAGAAGTTTGATTTTCCTATGTAGAATACAATTGATAAGATTCTTTCCATGATAAATTCGGATTTAAAAAGGGGCAATCAGAGGAACAATGATCAAAATATTCACAAATATCACATCTAACAGAAAAATAAGATGTCCTAGAATTGTAATGAAAAGACATATTTATCAAATTTATCAAGAACAGAAAGATAATCTAACCCAATCAATCAAAATTATTTTTTTTCAGAATATAAAAAAAAATAGAAAGAATAAAACACAAGCAAATTCAGAAATTTAAGAATTCACAGTTCTGTCACAACTGTGAAAATCCAAAACTTGCAAAAACAGAAAACAAAGTTAAATCTATAAATAAATAAAACTTAGTCTAGCAATACTAACAACTATTTTGATATTAACAAAACTAAGGTCCCCGGCAACGGCGCCAAAAACTTGTTGTGTCCGCAAGTGCACGGATACTTCGAAATAATAAAAATATCGAACCACAGAGACCTTATTGTTAAGTACCAAATAATTGTATTCTCACTAGCTAAGCAAGCCGAATATGATGAAAAGCAATGATGGAGAACACACGAAAAAGACAATCAGAGAGAAACTGGGACTAGGGTTTCATCCACCTTAATTCTAATGACTAGAAGGAATTAAAGGTTGTTAGTTTAATTCTATTATGATAAAGACCTAATTCACTTCATAAAGGCATTGTCTCACTCTCGTGCAGACAATTATGTAGATAACCGATCCTCACTCTCGTGCAAGATCTATTCTCAATGCTAAAGATAAGTGAATCATTGAACAAAGAATTCAAGGATCACTCTCGTGCATCCGAATTCTAAGTCAATCATCTCAAGTGGAATTTCAAGGATCACTCTCGTGCATCCTAAAAATCAACATAGGTTTTACTTATGGCTTTCCGACGACTCGATCCTCACTCTCGTGCAAGATCAAATTAAGTTTACACATTAACTCAATCCAAAGTATTATAAATTCAACATGACAATAAAATCACTAAAAATCAGAATTCGAAGAACTACCTAATCGGCAAATTTTTGTGAAAGAATAGAAATGGTTTCTCTTCCGATGAATCAGATGTCTCATTCTTTTCGCTGAGGTGCTTGTCACCTAGTCTTCTCTTCTCCTCGTTCTAGGGTTGAGCCCTCCCCTCTTCCTTTCTTCTCTAATCTCTCCTTCTTCCCCTAATTCTCCTGCTCCGCTGCCAACATCGCACACCCAGCAAACCTGCAGATTTTCGTTATTTTGTGATCTCGCCACCGGCGATTCAGCCGTTGAATCCTCACAAGACTTCAGCCACCACTCTTCCATCCCATGAAGAACCTTCAGTCGCCGGCATCTGCCCATCCCTTGCTCCGATCGCCGGAATCGAAACGCCGATTTCAATCCCCTGTTTCCGCCCTACTCGCGACTTAGTTCCGCCCTTCCGCATCGTGCTCCTCCGACAGGCGGCCAATCGACCCCAAACTCCGGCCACGTTCTCGCCTCCTTCATACGAGCTCCCAGTTGTAGCAGGTTCCAAGATTGCGCATCACCGGTCGTTCGGCGACGATCTCTGTTCTCTGTAGGTTCTTGATCAATATGAGAATTTGAATATCAAGGTGTGCGACCCTGTAGGTTCCTCTAACGTTGGCAGTGCTGACCTAAGGTCACCACAAGTAGTGAGTGGCACCTAGCAGTGCATCATTGCTACCCAAATCATCCGAATGAATATCGACATCAACATCCCCATCATCGCAACTAGGTACATGTGCATTACAGGCTCTTTACAAAACTGACATCTGATTGGACAAGTGTGTCAACACTTGTTTTAACCCAATCACATGGTTATGACTAAATCAGGTTCTCACTTGGGTATGACCATACACTTTTAATCATAGAACCATAAGGGGTGCTTATGGATATCAAGCTTCCCTCAAGAAGGGGCAAATCCTCTATTTGTCCATTGACCTTCTCATATGAGTCGTGACATGCTCAATGACAACCATTATTACCTCCTAACTACGGCAAAGTATTAGATTGTATCAAAGCATGTCCCTAACCATATAGAATGATCAATGACCTCAAGTCAAGGGATCAATGCATCTCCTGTCATTTGTGAGGATAACTCATGACACCAAGTCATAGCCTCACAGCGGGTCGGTCCAGTATATCCACCACTGATATACCTATATGTCTGCGTTAGCACCACGTGCCTAACCAGCCCATATACTAGTCTCTCAAGTACCATAGCTGTCCCATATCCACTAAGGTTCATTGATAGGGACAACCATTTGAGCACAGATCCAATCTGTCTTCAAGGACATTATCATATAAGTACACAATTGTAGATGTAAACAAACAATGATAACGACAATACTAGAATGA
Source organism: Costus pulverulentus (assembly GCA_027562315.1). Classification (NCBI taxonomy): domain Eukaryota; kingdom Viridiplantae; phylum Streptophyta; class Magnoliopsida; order Zingiberales; family Costaceae; genus Costus; species Costus pulverulentus. Next base: position 74,792 of record JANTFE010023156.1, on the reverse strand, counting down.
TATATAAATAAATATCAGAGTCAAGTAGTACAAAGATGGACCAATACTAGGTCTCAGGGCATATACACCAATAATTTCCCACTTGCACTAAGACCTAGAGGCTGAACAACCTTAACCCTATATACCTGGCATGACCATCATGCTTCTGCTACGCCAAAGCCTTGGTCAGTGGGTATGCTAGATTGTTCTCTATATCAACTCTACTAATCTTGACATCACCTCGGTCAATGATCTCTCTGATCAAGTGAAATCTCCTGAGTATGTGTTTAGATATTTGATGAGACCATGGTTCCTTGGCTTATGCAATTGCCCCATTGTTGTCACAATAGAGCTCAATGAGATCCACTGTACTTGGAACCATATGAAGATCAGATATGAACTTCCTTATTCAAATAGCTTCTTTGACTATCTCAGAAGCGGCCATATACTCAGCCTCGGTTGTAGAATCAGCTATGGTGGACTGCTTGAAGCTCTTCCAGCAAACAGCACCTCCATTCATCTTGAACACATAGCCGGCCTGCGATCTGAAGTCGTTAGGGTCAGATTGGAACGACGCATCAGTGTAGACCTGAACACTGAGTTCTTCCTGTCCCCCATAGACTAAGAATATATCCTTAGTTTTTCTTAGATACTTAAGGATGTTCTTTACAGCCATCCAGTGCTGCAGACCTGGATTAGATTGGTATCGGCTGGTTATGCTCACAATATAAGCCACATCTGGTCTAGTACACAATATTGCATACATGATCGAGCCTACTGCTGAAGCATAGGGGTACTCGACTCATGTCATCCCTCTTAGCCTATGTGGTGGGACACTGGCTCTTTGAGAGAGTAAGACCATGTCTTACTGGAAGGTAACCTATCTTGGATTGCTCAAAGTTAAATCTCTCCAGGACCTTATTAATGTAGGTACTTTGACTCAGGGCCAGGAGCCGCTTGGATCTATCCTGGTAGATCCTCATGCCTAAGATATAGGCAGCCTCCCTTGAGTCCTTCATCTCGAAACATTTCCCCAACCATGTCTTCATAGACTGAAGACTGGGGATGTCGTTTCCGATGAGTAGTACATCATCGAAATACAAGACTAGAAAAGTTACAACGCTCCCACTGAATTGCCTGTATACACAGGCGTCATCTTCGCTTTTGATAAAGCCATAATCTCTCATAGCTTCATCAAATCAAAGATTCCAACTTCGCGATGCTTGCTTTAATCCATAAATGGATTTCTTTAGCCTGTAGACCTTATTGGTATCTACAGGATGGATGAAGCCATCAGGCTGTGTCATATACACATCCTTTGTTAGCTTCTCATTAAGAAACATTGTCTTGACATCCATCTGTCATATCTCATAGTCATGATATGCAGCTATAGCAAGCAGAATTCGAATGGATTTGATCATGGCAACTAGCGAAAAAGTTTCATTATAGTCCACCCCGTGGACTTGTCTGAATCCTTTAGCTACTAATCTACCCATATAGGTAACTATATTGCCATCGATGTCGATCTTCCTTTTGAAGACCCATTTATACTCTATGGGTTTTACCCCATTAGGCAATTCTACTAAATCCCAAACTTGGTTAGCCGACATGGAATCCATATCAGATTTCATGGCCTTGAGTCATTTCTTGGAGTCCGGTCCAGCGACCGCCTCATCATAAGTCCTAGGCTCATCCTCAATGATGAAGATCCCATCGTGTTGGGTCGGCAGCGACCCATACCTCTCAGGTGCACAACGAATCCTCCCAGACCTACGTGGGACCTGTGTCTGAGCCTCAAGTTGCCTAGCAACCGGCACAGGCGGCTCAGGTTCCATCTCTACATCTTGTGGTTGTACTTGGACCACGTTCAAGTCAAACTTTCTCCCACTAATTTCTTTCATGAGAAATTCTTTGTCTAGAAAGATAGCACCCTGATGACACCAAAATTTATAGTATATTTTGTGTCATTTCATTGCTCTTTTTATGTCATATTTATACTACTTTGCTTATTTTTATGCCTTTTTTTATCAAATATTGCGGAATCTACTTCTTTTCTGGTTTTTCATGATTTTAGGTAAAAAGTGTCATATTTTGATGCATTTTGGAAGATCTGAGCACACCAATGAATTCCAGACATCGAGACGAAGTCGCCCGTCAATTTTCATGCAAATCAGAGCACTTTTGAAAAATACACCCCTGCCGTAATAGAAATTACGGGTCTAATTTTCTACCCAGAAATACACAACTGCTGTAATGGTTTTTACGGGCCGTAATTTTGCTCCAGAAATCCACAGAAGAAATTATGGCAGTGTCGCAATTATTTTTACGGGCCGTAATTTCAGCCTACAAACATACAGAAGCAAAATACGACAGTGCCCTGATCGAAATTATGGCCGTAATTTTAATTTTGAATGAGTCTTCCAATGCCTCCAAAAGCCCGATTTTTGCGATGCAATATCTGGAGATCCAGGGCACCAATTGAAAAATCATAAAATGGAGATTGTTCTATAAATCGAGGAGAAGATTTGATTACAAGAATCATCCAATTTCATGAAGAATCGATCGAGGGCAAGGCCTCTCGCCGAGAGGGCGTCCCTAGGGCAAGGCCTCTCGACGAGAGGCGTAGAGGCCACCTCAGGCCGCGATTTTCACAAGGAAGCTTCGCTTGGAGGAGGAGAGGATACACCAAAAATTTTCGATCGAAAGGAGTTCGATCGAGGGATAAATCGAAGAAAGAAGATTCGGGCATGAATAGTGATTCACGCTTGGGGGATGTGTAATTTTTTACACCCCCGTAAAATCAGTAACTTTTCTATATTCCCGCCGTCGAATTCTGATTTTCTAATGAATTTTTATTGTATTTTTAACTCCATGGTAGTGTAACTTTCTTTGGGACATAAGGGTGTAATCCCCTTGATTTCTTATGAATGGATAACTTTTATTTCGTTAGTACAATTTTGTTGTGATAATTCTACTTATGTGATGTTTGCCTGTAACTCTCTGAAGTTTCATTTTATCATGCATGTTTTAGAGTTTTCGCAATATGGACTAAAATGTGATTTGCTTGAGAACTTGGAACCCTAAAATTAAATATTAGGAACTCACCGTAAGAAATTAGGTTAGTTCTTATTTCTTGATTTTAGAAGAATAATTGCCATGTTTAATAATTTGAATCTAGGATTGAGTTATTTTGTTAAACGTGAAGATCTTGTGCGAGAGTGAGGATCGGAGCGTTGGAGAACCATAAGTGGAACCTGTGTTGAGACTCGAATGCACGAAAGTGATCCTTGAGATTCCACTTGAGATGATCAACTTAGGATTCAGATGCATGAAAGTGATCCTTGAGTTATTTGATTTATGATTTACTTATTTCAGCTTGGGATAGATCTTGCACGAAAGCGAGGATCGGTCCCTGCATGTTTGTCTGCATGAAAATAAGATAATCCTTTTATGAAGTAAATTATATCTTTATCATGATAAAATTAGACCGACGACCTTTTATTCATAGCTAGTCATTGAAATTAAGGTGGATGAAACCTTAGTCCCAGTTTTTCTCTGATTTCATGTTCTTTCTATCATTTACCTGCATTATAATCGATTGCTTAGCTAGTAAAAATATAACTATTTATTACTTAACAATAAGGTCTCTATGGTTCGATATCTTTCTTTATTACTTCAAGTATTTGTGTACTTGCAGATTACAACAAGTTATTGGCGCCGTTGCCGAGGACCTTAGTTTTGTTAATATCAAAATAGTTGTTAGTATTGCTAGACTAAGTTTTATTTGTTTTAGAATTAACTTTGTTTTTTATTTTTACAGGTTTTAGATATTCACAAGTTGTGACAGAACTGTAATTTCTGATTTTTTTTACTTGTGTTTTATATTCTGAAAAAAAAAATTCTGATTGATTATTGTTGGATAATCTTTCTGTTCTTGATAGATTTGAAGATATGTCTTTTAATCACTACTCATGGGTAACTGAAAGAGGTGAGGTATTCATGTCACAAGGTAAGTATGAAGATGATTCATTGTGTACTCTTGCAAATAAATTGAAATTTCACTCTTATATGCATCCTTCTAGGACATTTTATTCTTCTGTTAGATGTGATATTTGTGGATGTTTTGATCATTATGCCTCTGATTGCTAATTTTTAAATCCCCTAAATCATGTTTCTGAACCATAATTTGACGATACTGAAGAATCTAGATTAGCATCTATGCTTGAAAAATTCATGACAAATCAAAGTAAGAATATTGAAGATCTTAAAGGGATAGTTAGTCATCTTGCTTCTCAAGTAGAATCTATATCTGCTAATACTGAAATGTTAGAAGCCCAAATAGCACAAGCTTGTTTATTTGATTTTGATTTGGAAACCGAGAAAATTGATTTAGAAAAATCACCCTCTGATTATGATTGTTTTGAGATTGAGCCTTATGTGAACATTAATGAATCTCTCTCTGATTTTGATAATTGCAAAATTGATTCATTTGATAATTTATTTGAAGAAAAATATGAGGAAATTGAATTTGAAAAATCCCCTCCTGATTCTTGTAATAGTGATGAAATTGATTTTTTTGATGATATATTATTTATGGTTAAATCTGACTCTTGTAATTTTAAGATTGATTCTTTTGATTCTTCTGATGATGAATTATTTGTGGAAAAACATGAGGAAATTGATTTTGAAAAATCTCACTCTGAATTTGTTGATAATTTTGAAATTGATAAATTGTTTAATGATGAACATGAGGAACTTGAAAAGAATTTGAATATTGTGAATATTGATAAATCTCACTCTGATGTTTTGCCCATATCTATTGTTCAATCTTCTGGTTTATTTGAAAAATTATGCTTTATTGAGGAACCTATTGTGAGACATAAAGATTATTTTGATGATCCAATATATGAATCTTTTGATCAAAGTCCTATTGCAATTGAAGATATAATTTTGAATAAAGAACTAATGATTTTGCTTACTGACAAATTTATGAAAATTATTGAATATCCTTTGAGTGGAATTAAAAATTTTGATTATGATTTTTGCATATTTGAGAAAGCCACGTCAATTATATTTTACATGATATTTTGGATGTTTGGATTAGTGGCTAAACTTTTAGGACAGCGAAAATGCAGAAAATTGTATGCTATTTACTATGGTACTGATCCACCTGCTTTAGCACGATATTTGATTTTTGGTCAAGCTATGGACCTAAAATTAGCGCTTCTTGGGAGGCAACCCAAACACTCTCACTTAGTTTAGTTTCTTTTATTTTAGTTTATTTTTAGAATTAATTGTTCTTTTCTTTTTGTAGGGAAAATCGAATTTTGGGAAAATACGGCACTGCCGTAATCTGTTTCACGGTGCCATAATTTTGGCTAAATTTTGACCTAACAGTTTTTCACCTTTTAAGGCTCTACCGTAATAATTTTACGGTACCATAATTTCTGACCGTTTTCGATTTCACGTGTCGTATTTTTGAGCATTTTTGACTAGAAAGTTCTTTGAAAAATACGGTAGGGCCGTAAGAATTTTCACGGTACCGTATTTCCTGCATATTTCTTACCCGAATGTTTTTTGGAAATTACGGCACTACCGTAAGGAGTTTCACGCCTGTAATGTTAAAACTGCATTCTGCTTATCTAATTAGGTGTTTTCTCGCAATGATTTTAAGAATTGGGTTGAGAAAATTTTTGATCTTTGGCACAAACATGAACTACTCATCTTTTACTATCATTTGGATATTTTTATTGAATTTTAAAGTTCATGGATCAACCTAAAACACATAGCATCTTTTGGTAACTGAATAATTTCTGTGTAGTTTTTAATTTTGTAATCTGAGTAGCTCTCCTTCTGCTGATACCATAAATCCCTGACAGATTTTGATCCTTCAATTTTCATACACCCGGAAAGAACAAGTTTTATTCTACTTCATGGTTTTGTCTATTTTCTTTATGAATCATTAAATCTTATTCTTGGGTATAGCTACTTTTCATAACTGAATCAGCACCTCCAGCCAACCCAGCCACCACCACTCCAGCTGCCTCTAACACCACTGTTTCCAGCCGTCGACACTGGATTCTACTACCAGCAGCCTCTTACTTCTTCTGCTGCCTCTGTTTCCATTGATTTTATTTATTTTTACAGTATGACCTTCATTAGTGATTGATTTTTTTGTGTGCAGTATTATCTCTCACACCCACCAGCCGACGACTTTGCCACCATGACTGTAGGCTATAGCAGGCCACTAGAGACTACTCATCATCACTCTACTATCGGCACCATCCTCTTCATTTCTAGCAGCTTTTCAGCTAGCATATGTTCCACCTCTGCTTCTTACCTGCATCAGTGATGGCACCAAAATTCATAGTGTATTTTGTATCATTTTATTGGTCTTTTTGTGTCATATTTATGCTATTTTGCTTGTTTTTAAGTCTTATTTGTTAAATATTACAGAATCTACATCATTTCTTGTTTTTGATCATTTTTAGGTTAAAAGTGTCATATTTTGATGGATTTTGAAAGATTTGAGTACACTAATGAATTCTATACATTGAGACGAAGTTCCCTGTCAAATTTCATGAAAATTGGAGCCAATATGCAAAAATACGGCACTGGACTAACTATCATGGTACCATATTTTTGGAGGATTTTAAACAAAATGTTTTGGAAATTTTAGGCAAAATACGGCACTGCCGTATTGTAAATACGGTACCGTATTGTTGACTCAGTTTTTTGATTTTTTCGTCCGAATCTTGCGCGGACCATATCTTTTGATCCAGAAGTCCAAATCGAGATCCGAAAGATACTGAGGACTCATCTTTAAGAGAAGAAGACACATGAAGTGAAATCCCTAATGTTTATCGAGTATTGAGGGAGCAATTGACAGAGAAGTGCTTAGGGTTCGGCCTCACGCCGAGAGGCGTAGAGACCACCTCAGGCCGTGAAATTTACACCGAAGCTTCGTCTGGAGTAGGAAAGCACACACCAGAGATTTCAGAGCGTTTGAAGTCCGATCGGAGGAGAAATCAATAAAACAGCGGTGATAGCGCTGTTCAAAGGCAATTACGGCACCTGTTTTGTAACTTTTCTTCCCTTTTTCGATTTCTAATACTCTGAAATTATGGTTTATTGTAATCTCTTCACCATTCAAGCTTAGATCTTTTTATGGGACATGGGGTGTATTCCCTTTGGTTTGTTAATGACTAAAAAATATTAACTTTTGTCATAAGAATTTTATTATGATAATTTTACTTTTGTGATTGATTGTTCTTTGATTCTCCTTAGTTTTATAAGTATCAACATGTTTTAGAATTTTGCGAAATAGACTGAGAGGTTGTTTGTGAAATTTGGAACCCTAGAAATCATTGAGTTTGGAACTTATCGTAAGAGATTAGGTTTGTTTTTTGAACTTTGTTTTTTTAGTGACTTTTTTGCCATGTTGATTTTCTATTTCTTTCGATTGAGTTAATGTGTTAGATGTGAAGATTCTACACGAGAGTGAGGATCGGAACGTTGGAAAACCTTAAGTAGAACTTGTGATGAGTTTCAGGATGCACGAGAGTGATCCTTGAGTTTCCACATGAGATGTTTGACTTATAATTTGGATGCACAAGAGTGATTCTTGAGTTCTTTGTTCAATGATTTATTTATTTTCAGCATTGGATAGATCTTGCACGAGAGTGAGGATTGGTCCTTTGTATGATTGTTTGCGCGAGAGCGAGATGATCCCTTTATGAAGTAAATTAAATCTTTATCGTAATGAAATTTGACTGACAACCTTTATTTCCTTCTAGTCATCAGAATTAAGGTGGATGAACCCCTAGTTCCAGTTTCTCTCTCAGATATTTTGTTTACTTTCCGTTTGTGCTTTCATCATATTCGATTTGCTTAGCTAGTGTTAAAACATCAATTTGGTATTTAAGACGTAGGTCTCTGTGGTTCGATATCTATTTTATTACTTCGAAATATCCGTGCACTTACGGATAACAACAATCAGCACCCTTCTGGACCATCCATGATATCTCTGATTTCCCTTTGAGAAAATTTTTTTTTAAGCAAGAGACTATTTTTGATCTGAGCCTTATGTGCTTTAAAATTGCGTAGGTAAAATTTTTAAAAGACACATCTTTTTGGACCTAGCACCACCTCCCCCGACGGTACACCCCAGACAATGATTGAGCTTGCTACATAGTTTTGTGAGTATTGTTTGCACTTTCTTATGATTTGATATGATTATCTATACTTTTCTTCTCCTAAAATTTTTATCACTATACATCCTTTGCATTGTTTGAGCCTTATGTGATTATTGAATCTATCACTTTACATCTCTTGACTACATGAGTTTCATGCTTCATACTTTTTGCATTGATATTGATATCTTGATGTTTAAAAATTTTTATGACTTGAATCCTTGTGATGAGAGGTGTGTGGATTTTTCTATGATTATGCATGTCACTCTCTATGAATGTAGATGTTCCTATTATGTTAAATTTATTTCCTCAATATATATCTACTTGTTGAAATCATTCATTGATTGATGTATAAGGTTTTGAGTTGGTATGTTGTTTGATGAATGCAATCTAAGAGTGAAACATCTTTCTTTAATAAAATGAGCATATGAGTATAATTTTTGAATTGATATCAATTGATTAACCTAGTTGATGTTTAGTTTATCTTACTATTTGTTGGGAAGAAAGAATCCAAGATCCAAAAGGCGAGAGAGAGAGACTCCCCTACTTGGCATTGCATAAAATTGGCAGTGGTACCAAAGACATGGGTTGAAGTCTGTAAAAAAAGGAAAGAAAGAAAGAAAAAAAAAATCTTCTACTTGGCACTATGTAAATTTGACAGTGGTACCGAAGACAAGGATTGAAGTCCAAATAAAAAGTGTGTATCTATGTGGGTATATACCATCAAAAATACAATAAAAAAAATTTTGAAAAGAAATATTTTGATGTGGAAAAAGATTTTGGATATCCTATTCCTGTAAACAAAGGTATGATAGAATTAAACTGAAACTTGAGTGAAATCATGAGATTGAGATTCTTTTTATTATGCAGGTTGCAAAATTTTATTCGATCAAAGTTGTGAATCTTAAAGATTAAATTCAGAAGACGACGTATTTATCTAAAATTTTGTGTAACGATTGATGAAATATTTCATGAGTAATTATATTTTAGAAGTTTATTTTTCACAAAGGAGAATATTTTTTATACTTAGCATTGTTCTTTATTTTATTTGCTTGAGGACAAGCAAAGTTTGAGCCTTATGTGTTTGATGACACTAAAATTTATAGTATATTTTGTGTCATTTCATTGCTTTTTTTATGTCATATTTATACTACTTTGTTTATTTTCATGCCCTTTTTATCAAATATTGCAGAATCGACTACTTTTCTAGTTTTTCATGATTTTCAGTTAAAAAGTGCCATATTTTGATGGATTTTGGAAAATCTGAGCACACCAATGAATTCCAGATGTCGAGACGAAGTCACCCGTCAATTTTCATGCAAATCAGAGCACGTTTGAAAAATACACCCCTGCCGTAATAAAAATTACGGGTATAATTTTATGCCTATAAATACACCACTACTGTAATGGTTTTTACGGGCTGTAATTTTGGTCCAGAAATCCATAGAAGAAATTATGGCAATGCCGCAATTATTTTTACGGGCTGTAATTTCAGCCCAGAAACATACAAAAGCAAAATACGACAGTGCCCTGATCGAAATTACGGCCGTAATTTTAATTTTGAATGAGTCTTCCACCACCTCCAAAAGCCTGATTTTTGTGATGTAAATCGAGGAGAAGATTTGAGGACAAGAATCATCCAATTTCGTGAAGAATCGAGGGAGAAATCAGAAAGAGCGTCCCTAGGGCAAGACCTCTCGCCAAGAGGTGTAAAGGCCATCTCAGGCCGCGATTTTCACAAGGAAGCTTCGCCTGGAGGAGGAGAGGATACACCAAAAATTTCAGATCGAAAGGAGTTCGATCGAGGAAGAAATCGAAGAAAGAAGATTCGGGCATGAATAGTGATTCGTGATTTTACTGTAACAGTACTGTTCATCTGAGATAAAAATTACGGGGTTGTGTAATTTTTTATACCCCCATAAAATCAGTAACTTTTCTATTTTTCCTTTATTGAATTCTGATTTTTTAATGAATTTTTATTGTATTTTTAACTCCATGGTAGTATAACTTTCCTTAGGACATAAGGGTGTAATCCCCTTGATTTCTTATGATTAGATAACTTTTATTTCGTCAGTACAATTTTGTTGTGATAATTCTACTTATGTGACGTTTGCCTATAACTATCTGAAGTTTTATTTTATCATGCATATTTTAGAGTTTTCGCAATATGAACTGAAAGGTGATTTGCTTGAGTACTTGGAACTCTAAAATTGAATATTATGAACTCACTGTAAGAAATTAGGTTAGTTTTTATTTCTTAATTTTAGAAGAATAATTGCCATGTTTAATAATTTGAATCTAGGATTGAGTTATTTTGTTAAACGTGAAGATCTTGTGCGAAAGTGAGGATCGGAGTGTTGGAGAACTATAAGTAGAACCTATGTTGAGATTCGAATGCACAAAAGTAATCCTTGAGATTCCACTTGAGATGATCAACTTAGGATTCAGATGCATGAAAGTGATCCTTGAGTGCTTTGATTGATGATTTACTTATTTTCAGCTTGGGATAGATCTTACGCGAAAGCGAGGATTGGTCCCTGCATGATTGTTTGCATGAAAGTGAGATAATCCTTTTATGAAGTAAATTATATCTTTATCATCATAAAATTAGACTGACGACCTTTTATTCATATCTAGTCATGGAAATTAAGGTGGATGAAACCCTAGTCCCAGTTTTTCTCTAATTTCATGTTCTTTCTATCATTTACTTGCATTATAATCGATTGCTTAACTAGTAAGAATATAACTATTTGGTACTTAACGATAAGGTCTCTGTGGTTCGATATCTTTCTTTATTACTTTGAGTATCCATGCACTTGCGAATTACAACACACCCCGAGCAACAAAGACTTTGTTCTTGGTGGGAATATAGAAGTAGTAACCCTTAGTTTCCTGAGAGTACCCCACAAACACATATTTATCAGATCTAGGTTCTAGCTTGCTAGAATCCTAATATTTGACATAAGCCTCACATCCCCAGATTCTGATAAAAGAGAGGTTTGGGCGTCTCCCACTCCATACCTCATATGGTATATGGGATACACTCTTATATGGAATATTATTCAGTATAAGAGAAGCTGTCTCAAGTGCATGACCCCAGAATGAGGGAGGTGGAGTTGCATGACTCATCAGAGACCGAACCATGTCCAACAAGGTTCGATTTTTCCTCCCAGACACACCATTCCATTAAGATGTTCTAGGAGGAGTGAGTTGGAATAATATCCCACACTCTCTAAGATATTCAAAGAACTCACCGCTTAGGTGCTCTCCACCACGATCTAATCGAAGAGTTTTGATAGACCTACCGAGCTAGTTCTCTACTTCGTGTCTGAACTCCTTAAATTTCTCAAAGGATTCAGACTTATGTCTCATTAAGTAGACATAACCATATCTACTGAAGTCATCAGTAAATCTGATGAAGTAGTTGTATCCTCCTCTGGTTTGTTTACTGAATGACCCACACACATCATTGTGTATGAAATCCAATAAACCCCTTGCTTGTTGGTGTATATGCCCTGAGACCTAGTATTGGTCCAGCTTCTGTACTACTTGATATTGATATTTCTTATACCATTCTGGCATTGTCGTTATCATTGTATGTTTACATCTGCGATTATGTACAATGTTCTTTAGTGGATATGTGACAGCTATGGTATATGAGAGACTAGTATATGGGCTGGTTAGGCACAAGCTGCTAACGCAGACACATGGGTATATCAGTGGTGGATATACTGGACCGATCCACTATGAGGCAATGACTTGGTGTTATGAGTTATCCTCACAAGTGATAGGAGATGCATTGATCCCTTGACTTGAGGTCATTGACCATTCTATATGGTTAGGGACATGCTTTGATACAACCTAACGTCTCACCGTAGTTGGGAGGTAATAATGGTTGTCATTAAGTATGCCACGACCCATATAAGAAGGTCAATTGACAAACAAAGGATTTGCCCCTTCCTGAAGGAAGCTTGATATCCACTGGGCCCTCTAATGTTTATATGATTGAAAGTGTATGGTCATACCTAAGTAAGAACCTGATTTAGTCATGACCATGTCATTGGTGAAAATAAGTGATGACACACTTGTCCAATTGGATATCAATTCGGCAAAGAGACTGTAATGCATCTGTACCTTGTTGCGATGATGGGGATGTCGATGTCGATATCCATTTCGATGACTTGGTTAGCGGCGATGCACTGCTAGGTGCCACTCACTACTTCTAGTGGCGTTTGGTCAGCACTACCAACGTCAGAGGAACCTACAGGGTCGCACACCTTGATACTCGAGTTTTCGTATTAATCGGAATGCCTTATGATCGAGTTATTGGATAGCTCGGATCTATTTGAGAGATTTCATCAGCGCTAATGGGCCTGATGAGATGGAAGAGAGTTATTGGAGTCAAACTTCATTTTTGGCAGATTGACCCGTATTTGACCATGGTTGGTCAAATTTGGATTAGGGTTGCATTGGATTGGATCCAATGGCTTAATCAACCCATATAATAAAGTTTGGGCTAGCGCATTACCCAATGAGGCCCAATATCAAGTTGTCATGAAGAGATAATGGGTTAAAAGGGTTTAATGGGGATAAATCTCCCTCCATTGGTGTCTAAGGGCATAATGGGGAGGAGAAGACACCTTTTTCTTCTTTGGAAGATTTAGGCACCTTGCCCCTTGTTCCTAAGATGAAAAGCTTACCTATAAGGCAAGGCGTGGGGCGCATATGGATTGTAGAACTTATTTGGTAAGTGGCAAGTGCATATGGAAAAGGGGATGAGGTTTATGGTAAAGTCTTGGAGACTTTCCTTACCTCAAACCCTAATTGCTACATTGCCCTTACTCAAGCCAATTTATCCCTTCACGAGTTGCGCCCACACCTTATTCTTGCCCGCCCACATGCCTTTATATATCAAGGATATGAGAGAGGCACAAGTAGCAATTAATTGGCGTGAGCAAAACATCAACGGGTGAGAGTAAGAGTCTTGGTGCAACAACCTTCTTCTATCCTCTTGTCGCAAGCTTCTTCTTCTCCTCTTCCTCTTCCTTTGGCGCAAGGGAAGCAAGGGCTTGGTGGCTTATTCTTCTATAGCAGCAAGCTTGTTCCTTCACTTCCTCTTGGCGCAACTAGAAGGAGAGCTTGGCGGCATCAATCTCCCTGTCTCCTCTCTTGGCGCATCATTTCATCAAGGTTGGTGCAAGTGTTCAAAGGAGTAATTAAGGTTGATATCCACTGGGCGTGGAAGAAGAGGACTCGTGGCATCCGTGTGTGCGAGACTACAGAGGGTGAACACTTGGGCACCTACCTCGACATCGGCTTCCTCTTGCTCTAGGTACTTACTATCACATCGTCTCGACCCCCTCGCATGACGATCTTCACTGGGTTTTTGGGATTGGCCTATTTCAGGGATATTCTTCTGCTGCATTTTTGTAATCTGTAATGCCAAAAATTATAAAATATCTCTGGGGTTTCTCAACATTGCCCTCTCACCAGTCTTGGTGAAGGGCGCCATTATCATTTTTGCTAATAAACAAGGCTCACAAGTGTCAAATTCCTCCAAAGAACTTGACTCTAACAACCCATTTGCATGTTGTTGTTGAATGTGATTTTTTTTATATGGGCTAATCGATAGTGCCATAGGAAAGCACCAACTGAACCACTCAGTTTGGTCCTCTTACTATTTATGTTACAAAAAGAACTATCCATGTCCAAAACATATAATCCATTGCACAGAGTACCTCTCCCATAAAACATGTTTGCAAATGAAAAATAACAAGAGTTCTCTTTTATTTCAAACTTAAATCCTTTCTTTGCTAAGCAATGAATAGATACAATGTTTTTAGTAAGTGAAGGTACATAATAGCAATGATCTAGTTCTAATTGAAGTCTAGAAGGCATGGAGAGAGTCAAAACTCCTACAGCAACAGTAGCAACTTGTGCCCCATTTTTAACCCGTAGGTCAATCTCTCTAGGCCGCACCGATCTACTTTTCTTGAGCCCATGCATATTTATACAAATATGAGCTCCACATGCGGTATCCAATACCCATGACATAGAAGTAGAAAGGTTGACTTTGGTAACATAAATATCTGAGCATGAAGACGAAGTCTTGCCTCTCTTCTTCTAATTCTGAAGTCGCACCATGTCCTTTATCATGTGAGGTGGTCCTCCACATGAGTAGCACCTGTTATTCCTGATTCTTTCTATCTTTATCTTCAATGTTTTAGTTAAGCCTTTCTGCTCAACACATTGAATGTCTACTTTAGGAGGGTTGAGCTCAACCGATTTATCAAAGAACAACCTTAGATTAGAAATAATCTCAAAGACACTCTTAGATTCATATTGCCCTCTAAATTCAAGCGACATGTTAGTTAGCATCAAATTAGCAACCTCCAAAGTATCAGCCTAATGCTTATCATAAGCATCCTTTTCAGCCACTGAGGCCGAGCACGGAAGTGGCTCGGGAATAGGCTGCTCAAGGACATAGAGCTTCCTGTCGAGCCTGAGGACAGTCCTCAAGTTCATATACCAATCCAGTAAGTTGGATCCAACCAACTTATCCCTTTCCAAGATAGAACGTAGTGACCATATGCTATTGTTCGTTGCCATCGTTCTACAACAACCAAGAAAAGCATATTAGTACTACTTTAAGTCATTTAAACTAGACTTGTTTTAAATGACATTGGCTCCCACTATTTTAAATCGAATTGACAACCCACAAAGTCAATCGGGAATCTGGGATTTCCTAGAGAGATGAGATCCTTATTCCACATGAGGCTTCGCGTTCCACGAGGGTGGGATGAGATGCACAAAGTGACCCATGCTTCTTTAGGTGGGCACACCGGCTGATTGCTCTAAGCAACTCCCCTTATTGAGACGGTCTAGGCATTACATGTCCAGCGAGGGCTGGAAACAGCATGAAACCCTAACCTCTCAACGATGCCTTTAGAGTTCCACCATATGCTCAACACATGTGGAAATTTAGTCAAGTCCATTCCTAATCATTATGCCCAGGGCCAACAAGTTTCCTTATGAAGGCACGTCCAGCTTAAAACTAGACTGGGAAACCATTGTCACCTTACACATTCTATAGATAAGTGGGTGTGTCCCACGAGGGTGGGAAACAGTTCACAACACCACTGATTGATATTTTGATGAGGGCTACGCGTTAGAAGGGTGCTAAACTTGATATTTTGATTGAGGGTTTTTGAGGTCTCATCATTTCAGTTTTATCTTATGTCTAACATTACAGGCATGTAATCCTATAGTGATAACATAACGATAAAATATCACATGCATGCTTTAGCAAAGCAGTAAAAGAGATGATGTGATCATAGCCCATTCAAGACATACTAATCAATGCCAAAAAGGAGTTCAACTCTCTACCTAGGGCACAAGCCCCAAAAACTAGAGCTAGCCTAGTCGACCTCTAGCTTGGTCTTCAAGATTGGCTCCAAGGTCCACCACACCATGGTTTAGCTCTCAAACCCTAGAGGTAGTTCTAGGGAAACCCTAGAAGCACACCCCATAGTTTGGCAAATGCCATGGGTCCTCCTCCAAGGAAGATGTGCCACCTTGCAAACCACAAGAGGGATAGCACACAAGCATAAGGCTTGGCCAAACCCTTACTTTCGCCCCCATGCAAGGATGCGCCACCTTTGTTGAAGCTTGTTGCGCTATCATGAAAGATGCGCAACCAAGCAAGCATGTGCCATGGATCATGTAGGATGCGCCCCCTAATCTTCATCTTGAATTTTACAAAATAAAAGAAAAAGAATGGCGGCACGCAGGCCTCACAAGAATACATTGCAGGCATGCATTGAAGCTTGACTAGTAATCACAACATCTTGCACAAACAAGGCACTTAATCATGCAATTCTATATGTTCATGAAAAACCTAAAATCTGAAATTTTAGTTTTTCATAAAACATGTCTTTCATCCTCATCTTCTTATCGCAGATCTTTTTATTGTTTGAGATTATGTTTCATGATGATTTTATAGATCCTGTCAGCTGGCAATTTTGTCAGATTAAGAGACCCGGCCAGTCTAAAAACACAATGCCCATCCTACTTGACAAAGTTACGTGCGCCTTTGATCTTAAATCAATCAAGAAAAATAATCATTGAACAATCCAAAAGAAATTGAATAGAAGATAGGAAGCAAAGACCTATAATTTTTCTTACTTATAAAAACATGCGCCATATACATATGCAATTTGCAAAAATAGAAATATGACATGTGAACATAGAGAAAAGCATAGAAACAGCGTTTGAGGCACACAAGTCGCTCTGATACCACTGTTAGAAAACCCTAGGGACATTTTACAAATTTTTTGGCATATACATTTTAGAATACATTGCACGACAGAAGAATATCCTCGAAATAGACCAATCCCAAAAACCCAATGAAGATCATCTTGCGAGGGAATCGACACGATGAGATAGTAAGTACTTTGAGCAAGAGGAGGCCGATGTCTAGGTAGGCGCCCAATCGTTCGCCCTCTGCAGTCTCACACACACGGATGCCTCGACCTCTCTTCATGCACACCCGGTGCTAGCCTCGGGAAGAAGATCCAAGCCTCAGGTCACCTTCTTCAAAGCTTGCGCCACCTCCAAGGATGATGCACCAATGAAGAAGAAGAGGGGAAGAATGCCGCCAAGGTCTCCCACAACTTGCGCCAGGAGGAGGAAGAGGAGAAGATGCTTGCAGCTTCAAGGTGGAAGAGGATGTGCCAACTCTTTGTTGCTCTCACCCCTTTGGATTGCTCACGCCAACTTAATTGTTCAAGGGGCTCTCGCATGTGCCATCATATATAGATGCAAGAGGGGTCGACAACACAAGGGGCTTGGCACATCTCATGAAGAGGGCATGTGGCTAGGGTATGAGAGGGGAAGCAATTAGGGTTGGGCTTTTGGAAAGTCTCCAAGAGCTTTCCATAAACCCTTTCCTATTAGCCATATGTGCCAAAGAACTTCTTAGACCTTCCTAAGAAGTTCTTCTAGCCATATCAGCCCCAAGACTTGCCTTAGAGATATGCTTTCCTTCCAAGGAACAAAGGGCTAGGCGCCTTTTACTTCCTAATGAAGCAAAGGCGCCAAGCTCTCCCCATTATACCCTTGGCGCCAATGGGCTTTTCTTTTCTCCCCATTATACCCTTTTGGGTTCTTATCCCTTCATGATATCTTGTTATTGGGCCTCATTGGGTAATGAGCTAGCCCAAACTTCATTACAAAGGTTGATTAAGCAATTGGATCCAATCCAATGCAACCCAAAGTCAAATGTGACCAACCATGGTCAATTTTGGGTCAACCTACAAAAAATGAAGTTTGGCTTCAATAACTCTCTTCCATCTCATCTTGCTCATTGATGCTGATGAAATCTCCCAAATAGATCCGAGCTATCCAACAACTCGATCATAAGGCTTCTCGATTAATACGATAAGTCGAGTATCAAGGTGTGCGATCCTATAGGTTCCTCTGATGTTGGCAGTGCTGACCTAAGGTCACCACAAGCAGTGAGTGGCACCTAGCAGTGCATCGCTGCTACCCAAGTCATTGAAATAGATATCGACATTGATATCCCCATCATCGCAACTAGGTACAGATGCATTACAGTCTCTTTGCCAAACTGACATCCAATTGGGCAAGTGTGTCACCACTTGTTTTAACCCAATCATATGGTTATGACTAAATCAGGTTCTCACCTGAGTATGACCTTACACTTTCAGTCGTAGAACCATAAGGGGGCCCTATAGATATCAAGCTTTCCTCAAGAAGGGGCAAATCCTTTGTCTGTCCATTGACATTCTCATATGGGTCGTGACATAATGACAACCGTTATTACCTCCCAACTATCGCGATGTGTTAGGTTGTATCAAAGCATGTCCCTAACCATATAGAATGGTTAATGACCTCAAGTCAAGGGATTAATGCATCTCCTGTCACTTGCAAGGATAACTTATGACACTAAGTTATAGCTTCACAGCGGGTCGGTTCAGTATATCCACCACTGATATACCCATATGTCTACATTAGTACCACGTGCCTAACCAACCTGTATACCAGTCTCTCAAGTACCATAGTTGTTCCATATCCACTAAGGTTCATTGACTGGGACAACCATTTGAGCATAGATCCAATCTGTCTCTAGGGACTTTATCATGTAAGTACACAATCGCAGATGTAAACAAACAATGATAATGACAATGCTAAAATGATATATAAATAAACATCAGAGTCAAGTAGTACAAAGATAGACCAATACTAGGTCTTAGGGCATATACACTAACACCAAACTGTGGGAAAATAATCTTTTTGAACAACTTCATAACTACCCTAGAATTATTAGTGAGAGAAGCAAGAGCCTCGACCCATTTAGAAACATAATCTACCGCCACAAGAATAAATTTATTGCCTCTAGATGGTGGGAACAGTCTCATGAAATCTATTCTCTAAACATCAAAAATCTCAACCTCAAGTATGCTAGTAAGTGACATCTCATTTCTTCTGTTGATGTTTCCTATCTTTTGATATCTATCGCAAGATAATATAAAATTTCTAGCATTCTTAAAAATCGAGGGCCAATAAAATCCAGATTGTAAAACCTTAAAAGCGGTCTTTTGAGTACTAGCATGTCCTCCATAAGATGATGAATGACACTGAAAAAGGATATCCATTATTTCCTTCTCTGGTACACATCTCCTAAAAATCCCATCTGCACATGTAAGAAAAACATAAGGCTCATCCCAAAAAAAGTGTTTTGCCTTAGCCAAAAATTTCTTCTTTCCTTGATAATTCAAATCAAGAGGAAAAACATAAGCAACTAAATAATTCACTATATCAGCATACCATGGAGCCTTGATCAGTTCAATGGCTAAGAGTTGATCATCTAAAAAGGATTCATTAATGATGACTGATTGAGGGATAAACTTTCTCATGCTCAATAAATTTTTAAAATACAATCACCAATGAAAAATTCCATCAATTGTTTCACAAAACTTCAAATAAACATATCATTCTTAGAACTCAATCCTCTAGATCCACAGCTCAATCAAATAGAACTTCGCAACTTGTATAATAAATAGAACTTTAATCTTATGATTTCACCCAATTTTCAGTTCAAATATATCATACTTTTGTTTATAGGAATTAGGTTTCCAAGATTTTTTTCCACACATAAATTTTTTTTTTACTTCAACTCTTTTCTTCGGTACCACTATCAATTTTACATAGTGCCAAGTAGAGGAGTCTTATTCTTTTTCTCTCTCATTATTTTTATATAGACTTCAACCCATGTCTTAGGTACCACTATCAATTTTACATAGTGCCAAGTAGGGGAGTCTCTCACTTTTTTTATGGATCTTGGATTCTTCCTTCCCAACAAATAGCAAGATAGACTAAACATCTACTAGGTTGATCAATTGATATCGATTCAGTAATCATACTCATATGTTCATTTTATTTAAAGGAGTAGTTTCACCTTTAGATCTTATTCCTCAAATAATATATCTACCCAAAATCTCACTCATCAACTAATGAAAAATTTCAAAAGTAGATATGTATAAGAGAAATAAATTTGTCATGATACATCTAGTCTTAATCACAAGTTTGGATTCATTCATCACCAATAATAAGAGTTGAACAAGTCATCAATAATATTTTCGAAAATAGATCAAGGCTACGAATTAATCACAACGCGATATAACAATGTCGGACACAGATGTTTGAAGAAATCATCTTTCCCAAAAGATCATGGAGTATTGATAAGATAAGGAAAATAGAATGCAAAGTAGTAGGGGAAGTGATACTCACAAAATTTTACTTTTTGTCATCTTCGGATTTAACCTCCTTCATATCTCCTTCTCTTTCTCCTCTCTTCTCTTCTCTCTCTCCTTTTTTTTTTGAAAAATTACGACTGTAATATTCCTTACAGTACTGCTGTAATACCCAAAAAACTCTCGGGAATTAAAACGCAAGAAATACGGCACCGTAAAGATGATTACGACGGTGCTGTATTTTGCAAAAAAATTAATTTTCCTACAAAAAGAGAAGAAACATTAATTCTAAAAATAAACTAAAATAAAAGTAACTAAACTAAGCAAGAGTGCTTAGGTTACCTCCCAAGAAGCACTAGTTTAAAGGTCATTAGCTTGACCGTTCGGTACTCAGATTTGATCGTGGTTCATCAAGGTAAAAACTTTTCGTTTCTTCAATCTGCTCTCCTCGATAATAATGCTTCAATCTTTGACCATTAACCTTAAATTCTCCTGTTTCCTCACTCCATATGTTTACAACTCCGTAAGGATAGACTTGCTTTACCTGAAAAGGCCCAGACCATTGAGACTTATGCTTTCCAAGGGAAAGTCTCAATCTAGAATTGAACAAGAGAACAAAGTCACCTGGTTGGAAGTCTCTTCTAAAAATATGTCGATCATGCCATCTTTTAGTCCTCTCTTTGTAAATTCTTGCATTTTCATATGCATAGTCTAATCTCATCTAGCTCGTTTAATTGTATCCTCCGTTTTTCACTCGCATTCTTCAAATCGAAATTCAGCCTCTTAATTGCCTAGAACGTCTTATGCTCGAGCTCTACAAGAAGGTGACATGATTTTCCATAAATCAATTGAAAGGGAGACATACCTATGGGCATTTCGAAAGCAGTCCTGTAAGCCCACAATGCATCATCAAGTTTGAATGCCCAGTCTTTTCTAGTGCGTGACACTGTCTTTTCCAAAATTCCTTTGATTTCTCTGTTTGATATCTAAACTTGACCACTTGTTTGGGGGTGATAAGGTATTGCAACACTATAATTTACCCTATACTTCCTGAGCAAGGCTGAGAACTTGTGTTCTATAAAATGTGAGCCTCCATTGCTGATTACTACTCGTGGCGTCCCGTACCGTGGAAAGATAAATTTTTTGAACAGTTTAACTACAATTGTGGAATCATTTGTAGGGGAAGCAAGAGCCTCAACCCATTTTGAAACATAATTAACTGCCACCAGAATGTACTTGTTACCTCCAGAAGATGGAAAAGGTTCCATGAAGGCTATCCCCCAAACATCAAATATGTCAACCTCAAGAATATTGGACAGTGGCATCTCATGTCTTCTGTTAATGTTCCCTATTTTTTAACATCTATCATAAGATAACACAAAGTTTCTAGCATCTTTGAAAATTGTGAGCCAATAAAATCCTGATTGCAACACCTTGAAAGCAGTCTTTTCAGCACCAGCATGACCACCATAAGATGATCCATGACATTGAAACAATATATATGTAATTTCTTCCTCAGGTGCACATTATTGGTGTATATGCCCTAAAGACCAATGTATGGACATGGTCAGACATTGTTTGAATGTACTTTGATAGAACTATTACTTTTTATATGGGCATGGTCGTTATTATGCAGATTGCTTTACCTGCGTCGATATATAAAATTGCATAAATAATGTCCCAGGAGTTTGGATTGGATCCATTCTCATAAGCTATCCCCAGACAAGGTACCTTAGCAGATATGAGACAGCTTTGGTACATGTGAAACTGGTGTATAGGCTGGTTAGGTGCAGGGCACAGTAACGTAGACATACAGGTGCATTGGATGCACTGGAGTGATCCACCGTGAGGATTGATTTGTCTAGTCAACAAGTCAATCTCACATGCAAGAGGTTTGCATTGATCCTTAGACTTGAGGTATTCATGTCTAGATTTGATGATGGGTATGCTTTAATACAGTCTTACGTCTCTCCGTATTTGGGAGATTAAAACGACTGTCATTGGGCATGTCATAAGTCATGTAGAGACATGGATGACTAATAGTAGGATTTGCCCCTTCCTTATTGAAAGCGTGATATCCACTCGGGGCGCCCCACCTTATTGGTGCATGACAGGAATGTGTGGCCACACTAGTTAAGTCATGACCAATGCATTGGATAATAAACTTGAGACTAATCCAATGACAGGATATCAGTTCAGGCAAAGGGATCTATAATGCAATAGGAATCCTCGTTGCTTGTTAGGAGTTGTTGACATAATGACTTAAGTCCTATGACATTATAGTAGTAGTGATGTGTTGCTAGATACCCCTCACTACTTATGATGTTTACATCATTGCCATCGTCATATGGATCCTACGGGGTCACACGCAATAGACTCTTGACGTTGCTTTAATCAGAAGCCTTAGGATCAAGTTATTGGATAACTTGGATCAATTTGGAAGATTTCATCAGCGCCAATGGGCCTGATGAGTTAGAAGAAGGTTATTGGAGCCAAACTTCATTTTTGGCAGGTTGACCCAAAATTGACCTAGATTGGTCACATTTGGATTAGGGTTGCATTGGATTGGATCCAATGGCTTAATCAACCCATGCCTTGAAGTTTGTGCTAGCTCATTATCCAATGAGGCCCAATAATAAATTGTCATGAAGAGAAAATTGGCTTAAGGGGTATAATGGGGAGAAATCTCACCCCATTGGCGCCTAGGGGCATAATGGGGTGAGGGAGACGCCTTTGCTT
>JANTFE010023156.1:36519-48632 GCA_027562315.1 Costus pulverulentus | reverse complement strand
AGAAAAGGCTTGAGATGTATGTCGAGAAGAATGATCTAGGGAATGATGCATACATACTAAGCATGAGGGTCTATAAATAGAGATCCAAGAAAGTCATTGCCCTTTAGTTAATCTATGTTCATCCAAGAGTTTCTGGAGAAGTTTATATATTGATACCTTCCAGAGTGATATGACATGACTCTCATGAGGATGTTGCGTCCTATGACATAGCTGGAGAGTATTAACATGGGTCCAAAGTCCTGATACATGGTATGTAGGATGGATCATGTTTTGAATAATATACTCAAGACCATTTGTGGCAAATGCTTGGAGCATAGCTAGCAAGTTTCAATCAGATCTTAGTGTTTAACACTAGATAGCTGTGAAAGCAATCCATATACTTGGGAAGTATAAAGGATTGGAGTCTAGTCTAAGATAGACAGGAAAGAGTTTTGTGTACAGGGGTACACTGACACTTCGTTCCAGTCTAGTGACTATTGACCACAGCTAGGATTTGCACTTTGCCTTATTATGGTGTTGTATGCTGAAAGAGCATTATGCAAACCAAAGTGGCAAGATTCTACGAATAAGGCTGAGTACATTGCAGCTCTTTGTGGCATCCAAGGATGCAGCTTCATTCATTTGAACTTGATCTAGTTCATAGTGCTTGATGGTCTAGTATAGTTCTTACTGGGACCATAGCATGAGAAGGAACTTAATGCTCAAGTGTGTACTGCAGCATATCATCTGATCTTAGAGATCATGGATAAAGATGATGATCAAATTTGATAAAATAAACACAGATAGCAATCTGAAAAACCCACTGACCTATCCTCTGGCGCAGCAGAAGCTAAATGGGTCATACTAGAGACATTGGAACTAACTAAACATCAGTTGTCCTTGGTCTTAGTGCAAGTGGGAGATTGTTGGTGTATATGCCCTAAAGACCAATGTATGGACATGGTCAGACATTGTTTGAATGTACTTTGATAGAACTATTACTTTTTATATGGGCATGGTCGTTATTATGCAGATTGCTTTACCTGCGTCGATGTATTGAATTGCATAAATAATGTCCCAGGAGTTTGGATTGGATCCATTCTCATAAGCTATCCCCAGACAAGGTACCTTAGTAGATATGGGACAGCTTTGGTACATGTGAGACTGGTGTATGGGTTGGTTAGGTGCAGGGCACAGTAACGTAGACATACAGGTGCATTGGATGCACTTGAGTGATCTACCGTGAGGATTGATTTGTCTAGTCAACAAGTCAATCTCACATGCAAGAGGTTTGCATTGATCCTTAGACTTGAGGTATTCATGTCTAGATTTGATGATGGGTATGCTTTAATACAGTCTTACGTCTCTCTGTCATTGGGCATGTCATAAGTCATGTAGAGACATAGATGACTAATAGTAGGATTTGCCCCTTCCTTATTGGAAGCGTGATATCCACTCGGGGCGCCCCACCTTATTGGTGCATGACAGGAATGTGTGACCACACTAGTTAAGTCATGACCAATGCATTGGATAATAAACTTGAGACTAATCCAATGACAGGATATCAGTTCAGGCAAAGGGATCTATAATGCAATGGGAATCCTCGTTGCTTGTTAGGAGTTGTTGACATAATGACTTAAGTCCTATGACATGGGTAGTAGTGATGTGTTGCTAGATACCCCTCACTACTTATGATGTTTACATCATTGCCATCGTCATATGGAACCTACGGGGTCACATGCAATAGACTCTTGACGTTGCTTTAATCAGAAACCTTAGGATCAAGTTATTGGATAACTTGGATCAATTTGGAAGATTTCATCAGGGCCAATGAGCCTGATGAGTTAGAAGAAGGTTATTGGAGCCAAACTTCATTTTTGGCAGGTTGACCCGAAATTGACCTAGATTGGTCACATTTGGATTAGGGTTGCATTGGATTGGATCCAATGACTTAATCAACCCATGCCATGAAGTTTGGGCTAGCTCATTATCCAATGAGGCCCAATAATAAGTTGTCATGAAGAGAAAATTGGCTTAAGGGGTATAATGGGGAGAAATCTCACCCCATTGGCGCCTAGGGGCATAATGGGGTGAGGGAGGTGCCTTTGCTTCATTATGGAAGTAAAGGGTTCTTCCTTGGATGGAATGCTTGCCTCTAAGGCAAGTCTTGGGGCTGATATGGCTTGAGAACTTTTATGGGAAGTTCCTAGGCGCATATGGATAGTAGGGTAAGGTTTATGGTAAGATCTTGGAGACTTACCTTACCTCCAAACCCTAATTCCCCTCAAACCCTTGCTTAGCCGAATTCTTCATGCATGTTGCGCCTAGCCACTTGTTCTTTGATGGTAAGAATGCATTTGAGGCATGTCTTGGGCTAATATAGTGCTTGGACTTTTATGGATAGGTTGAATGAGGTTTATGGTAAAGTCTTGGAGACTTTCCTTGCCTCAAGACACCTCATCCTAGCCATATACTTGGCATGATCCTAGCCCTTGCTCAAACCGCCTCTAGTCCTATTTATAGGACCCATTGTCGCCCTCTCTTGATGATGAACTCTTGGAGACGTGAACACAAATAGAGGGGCGAGAGCAAGGCAAAGGGCGACAACATCAAGGTGGTGCAACCCTTCTTCCTACTAGTAGCCGAAAGTCTTCTCCTTCCTCTCCTCTTGGCGTGACTTGGAGAAGGACTTGGTGGCGTGAATTCCTCTCAATCTTCCTCAAAGCCGAAACTCTTCTTCTCCCTCTTCTTTTGGAGTAAAGAGGATAAGGAGTTGGCGGCATCTTCCTTGCACTTGGCGTATGAACCTTGGAGGTTGCACAAGAAGAGTGAAGGAACCCTAAGGCGCGATTCCCTTCCCAAGGCTAGCACCGAGCGTGGAAGGGAGCAACGATCAAGGAGTCGACGCGTGGATACTTGTAGAGGGCGAACACTTGGGCGCCTTCAACATGGCTTCGACGTCTAGACAAGCAAAAGAGGTACATCTCTAACACATCCTTGTGTCTTCTCCCTTGCATGGATCCTTGGGACCGGAATGTGTTTCGGGTGTAATGCTTCTTCCGCTGCGTCCTGGGACTGCAAAATTTTAAATTACACCCGGCATTCCCTAACACACATCTTCTAAAAATGTCATCTGCACATCTTCTATAGACATAAGGCTCTTCCCAAAAATAATGTTTTACCTCAGCCAAGAATCTTTTCCTTTTTTGGTAGCTCAAATCAGGAGGAAAAACACTAGCAACAAGGTAATTTGCTATATTAGCAAAACAAGGGGCTCTGATTTGTTCAATGGTTAAGAGTTATTCTTCAGGGAAGGAATCATTGATCTCATCATTCTTTTCAGTATTCACCATTATCCCTGAAAGATGATCTGCAACAAAATTTTCTGATCCCTTTTTATCTTTAATTTCCATATCAAACTCTTGCAAGAGTAAAATCCATCTGAGCAAGCATGGTTTGATATCCTTTTTCTGCATTAAGTATTTTACAGCTGCATGATTAGTGTACACTACCACTTTAGAGTTAATCAAGTATAACCTAAATTTATCAAAAGCAAATACAATACCCAAGAGTTCCTTTTTAGTGGTAGTGTAATTCCTTTGTGTTTCATCCAGGGTCCTACTAGCATAATGGATAACATACGACTTTTTATCTTTTCTCTGCCCTAAAACTACGCCAATTGCATAATCACTAGCATCACACATGAGCTCAAAGGGTAAATCCCAATCTGGAGGCTAAATGATAGGTGCTGAAACTAAAGCCTTCTTTAATTCCTGAAAAGCAGATAAACTATCCTCGTCAAAAGAAAATTTTATATCTTTACAAAGTAAATTTGTAAGAGGTCTAGCAAGTTTAGAGAAATCCTTAATGAATCGCCGGTAGAATCCTGCATGTCCTAAAAAGCTTATGATCTCCTTCACTGTGGTGAGTGGTTTTAATTTCTCTATCACTTCAACTTTGGCCTTGTTAACTTCAATTCCTCTTTCTAAAATCAATTGACCCAAAACTATCCCTTGCCTAACCATGAAATGACATTTTTCCGAATTAAGCACAAGGTTAGTTTCTTCACACCTCTGCAAAACCTGAGATAAATTAGCCGTACAAACATCAAAAGAAGAACCATATACAGAGAAATCATTTATAAATACATCCATAAAGTCTTTAATAAAATCAGAAAAGATAGCCATCATGCATCTTTCAAATGTAGCAGGTGTATTACATAAACCAAATGACATTCTCCTATACGCAAAAGTTCCATACAAGCACGTGAAAGTGGTTTTATCTTGATCATCAGGGTGTATAGGAATTTGAAAAAAAATCAGAATATCCATTTAAAAAGCAAAAGTGAGAATGATTTGCTAATCTTTCAACGATCTAATTAATGAAAGGTAAGGGGAAGTGGTCTTTCCTAGTGGCAGCATTCAGTTTTCTATAATTTATGCACATGCACCAACTAGTAATAGTTCTAACAGGAATCAATTTATTATCTTTAATTTTCATGATAGTTACCCTTCCTTTCTTAGGAACACAATGAATAGGACTTACCCATTTGCTATCAGAGATATGATAGATAATACCTGCATCAAGTAATTTCAGAACCTCTTTCTTTATAACTTCTTTTATAGAGGGGTTCAGTCTTCTTTGGAAATCTGTATGTGGCTTGTGCTCATCTTCCATTAAGATCCTATGCATACAAAAAGAGAGGTTAATTCCTTTCAAGTCATCAATTGAGTACCCAATTACCTTTATATGAATTCTTAATTCTTTGAGAAGCAAATCTGTTTCCCTTTTCCCTAGCTGTGCATCAACACTAACAGGGTAAGTGGAATCAGGACCAAGAAATTCATAACGAAGGTTATCAGGTAAAGCCTTAAGTTCTATTTTTGGAGCCTTTCTTTCTTCACTCTTTTCATTGTCACAAGCACTGCAATTTGATAATTCATCAGTCGTAGAGTTTGTTTATTCAAGAGCAAAGTCTAAACCGGTCTCACATTCATTGGGTTCAATAAATAAATCATTAAGATTATAGACAATGTCATCTATATCATGTATACTACAACAAGATTCAGAATTTGAAGGGTTTTTCATGGCTTCATGCAAGTCATATTCAATTCTTTCATCCCCAATGTTAAGTGAAAGTTTACTGTTCTTTACATTAATAAGTGCTCCTACAGTGGCTAAGAACGGTCTACCAAGTATGATGGGGATTTTTGCATCTTCTTCCATCTCAAGAACTACAAAATCCGCTGGAATGAAATTTTTACCTACTTGTATAGGCACATCTTCAAGAATTCCCACCAGGTATTTCACTGAGCGATCGGCGAGTTGCAAAGATATAGAAGTTAGCTTGAGTTCCCCTATGTCCAATCTCCTACAGATAGACAATAGCATTAGGCTCACACTAGCACCCAAATCACATAAGGCTCGGTCAAAAGCCATACTACCAATAAAACAAGGGATAGAGAAACTATCTGGATCTTTTAGTTTGGGTGGCACTTTATTTTGGATAATAGCACTACATTCCTCAGTTAAAGCCACAGTGCCATAGTCCTCTATTTTTCTCTTATTAGACAATATTTCTTTTAAAAATTTAGCATATGTGGGCATTTGAGATAAAGCTTCAGTGAATGGGATGTTAATGTAAAGCTTTTTCAAAACATCTAAAAATCGCCCAAATTGTTTGTCTAATTTTCTTGCACTAACGTTTGGGGAAAGGGTATAGGTGGCCTATAGGGTGTAGGGAAATTAGGTTTAGAAATATCTTCCTGACACGGCACATCACCTTTAGGTTCGTCACCCTGGTGAGGTGGCAAACTAGTTTGGGATGGCTCATACATAGAAGATTTTTCTAACTCCAATTCATGGTCATGTTCATCATTAAGCTCTTTTTTGTTATTCTCTACTCTCCCTTTTTGTTCCTCTAATTTTTTTCCACTTCTAGTGATGATTGCATTACAATGTTCATCAGACATTTGATCTTCTAGGATTTTGTTGTGTGTAGTTAAGGATTCAACTTAAAAGGCAAGTTGACTAACCATTCTCTTAAGATCTTTAATTTCTTTGTTTTGATTTTGCATTAATTGATTTTGATTAGCCATAAACTTGTCAAGCAAAGATTCTACACTAAAAAAATTTACCTCTTCAGTTAAGGGTTGACATTCCTCACTCTCATTCTTACCGTGATGATGATAATATAGCAGTTCTTCTTCAGGATCCCATTGGTTATGGTTCAAGGACATTTCTTCAAATAGGGTAGAAGCATCTTCAATGGTCTTACTCATGAGGGCTCCTCCTGCAGCAGCATCAACAATTAGACAGATATTATAAAGTAGACCATTATAAAATGTATGAATTAAACCCAATTTTCAAGGTCATGGTGAGGGCACTTCCGTTGTAAATCATTGAATCGCTCCTATGCCTTGCCGAATGATTCTCCATCCTTTTGTGTAAAGCTTGTGATCTGATTTCTCAATTGGATGGTTTTGCTTAGTGGAATGTATTTCATCAGGAAAGCATTTGATAATTGTTCCCATGTAGTGAAAACACCAGAAGGTCAAGAATGTAGCCAAAATCGCGCTCGGTCTCTGAGAGAAAAAGGAAACAGTCTTAGTTTTAGTGCATCATCAGAAATTCCATAAATTTTAATGATATCACAATATTCAATAAAAAGATGTAAGTGTTGATAGAGATCTTCAATTGGAGCTCCTCCAAATTGGTTCTGCTAGATCATGGTAAAAAAGACAGGATTAATCTTGAAATTATCCACTTCAATGGTTGGCTTGACAATGCTGAAGTGTATTTCTCGTGGCTTAGGGGCTGCATAATCCCTAAGTGATGTCTGATCTGCCATCAGATCTAAATTTTCTGTGCACACTAAAGTAGATGGATCAAATAACTCATGTAAACATAAAAGAATAAAAAGACATAAATAAAACATAGTATAACAATACTCTCAATATCTCCAATATCAACAAAAACCAAGGTCCCTGGCAACGGCGCCAAAAGCTTGTTGTATCCCAACAAGTAGGTAGACAAAAACTTACCTCTAGTGTCGTAACCAAAACTTAGCATTTGGCGCACAGGGACATGTCATCCCCTGATACGACCCCGAAAAATTATTATGTCACCAATCTTGTTGTGTCCGTAAGTGCATGAATATTCGAAGTAATAAAATAGATATCGAACCCACAGAGACCTTGTTTGCTGAGTATTAATAATTGATTTCTTGTTATCTAGGTGAATCAAAAGTATGCAAGTGAGCAATAGAAGACTAAAATGGAAATACCAGAGAGAGAAGATTGGGACTAGGGTTTCACTCACTTTAAATTCTATGACTATATGTAAATAGAGATTCGTCAGTTTAATTTTATCATAGTAAAGACATAATTTACTTCATAAAAAGATTATCTCACATTTGTGCAGACAATCATGTAGGGATCAATCTTCGCTTTCGCGCAAGATCTATCCCAACGCTGAAAATAAGTAAATCATCAAACAAAGAACTCGAGGATCACTTTCGTGCATCCAAATTCTAAATTGATTATCTCATGTGGAATCTCAAAGATCACTTTCGTGCATCCGAAGCTCAATACAAGTTTTACTCATGGTACTCCAACGTTCCGATCTTTGCTTTCGCACAAGATCTCCATGTTTGACAATTCGACTCAATCCTGGATTCATATCATTATCACGACAATTTGACTACAAAAATCGAACAATGAGAACTAACCTGATTTCTTAAAGAAAGTTCCTAACATGCAATTCTAAGATTCCAAGTTCTCAAGCAAGTCACCTTTCGGTCCTTATTGCGAGAACTCTAAAACATGAATAATAGTATGAATCTATGGAGAATCAAAAGTGCAATTATCACATGAGTAAAATTATCATGCTAAAATAAGTAAATCATCAAACAAAGAACTCGACGATCACTTTCGTGCATCCGAGTCTCAACACAAGTTTTACTCATCGTTTTCCAACGTTCCGATCTTTGCTTTCGCACAAGATCTCCACGTTTGACAACTTGACTCAATCCTAGATTCATATCATTATCACGGCAATTTGACTACTAAGATCGAACAATGAGAACTAACCTAATTTCTTAAAGAAAGTTCCTAACATGCAATTCCAGGATTCCAAGTTCTCAAGCAAGTCACCTTTCGGTCCTTATTGCGAGAACTCTAAAACATGAATAATAGTATGAATCTATGGAGAAACAAAAGTGCAATTATCACATGAGTAAAATTATCATGCTAAAATTATACGTGATGAAATAGTGGAAAAAGAATCATCTAGTCATTAAGAATTAAAGGGAATTACTCCCCCATGTCCCATAAAAGTTTAAGCTAGCATGGTGCAGGAGTTACAATAATCCATGGTTTCAAAAGGTCAAAAATTAAAGAGAAAAGAGAGTTTAAGAAAACACACTACGGCTGTAATATAAATTACAGCCGTAATTTGCATAAGGGGGCGCTATGAATAGTGTCGGTGCCTTCTCTTTCATCGATTTCTCCTCCAATTGATTTCCTTTCACACTGAAACTTCTAGAACACCTTCTCCTCCTCTATGCATAGCTTCCACTCAAATTTCATGGCCGGAGATACGTTGTACGCTTCCCGGCGGCGAAACTTAGGGCGGCGGCGTGCAAGGCGATTTCTCCCTCTATGGTGGATGAAAATTAGGGCTTTTGGTCTCTACTTCCTCGTCTCGGTGAAAGCTCCTCTTCTTCTTCTTATGGCTTCGAATTTCAAGGTCTGGATCGTTGGTCATCTTCTCCACAAAAATCGGGCTTCAAATTTGACCATGGAATCACATTTAAAGATAGAATTACGGCAGTGTAATATGTTACGGCACTACCGTAAAATCGGTCGAGTTCTCTGGTCCAAAATCTCTGGCAAATACGACACCGTAATATAGGTTACAGCGGTGCCGTAATATTGGCTGAACTCTATATCGAAAGTGACTGGAAATTATGGCCCGTAAAATGCTTTACGGCAATGCCATAATTTCTGTGAATATCTCTGGTCTGAAAGTGCTCCAGATTACGCTCCGTGTAAATTCTTACGGCAGTGTCGTAATTTTCGTAAAATCTTCTGATGAAAAACTCTCCAAATTATAGCAGTGCTCTGATATTACGGCAGCATACGAAAATATGGTATTGTAATATAGATTACAGCCCTGCCGTATTTTGGTTCATGGCTCCATCTTGCTTGAAATTTGTCATGTGATCTCCTCTTGATGATGACAACTTTTTCATGTATTTTATTTTGCTCGAAAATGCCCAAAAATAGTGCCTTTTTGCCTGAAAATCACCAAAAACCAAAATAGAAGTAGATTTTGCAATATTTGATAAATTTGGCACAAAAATAAGCAAAAAAGTCTCAATTTAGCATAAAAAGATATACAAAATGATACAAAATATACAATATATTTTGGTGTCATCAATGACGCCTTTATCTTCTTCTACAATTATCCTTGAAAGGTGATTTGCAACAAAATTTTTTGCTCCTTTCTTATCCTTGATCTCCATATCAAACTCTTGCAAAAGTAAAATACATCAAAGAAGGCGCGGTTTACTATCTTTTTTCTGCATCAAATACTTTACTGCTGCATGATCTGTATATACCACAACCTTGGAATTAATCAAATATGACATGAATTTATCAAAAGCAAAAAGAATGGCCAAGAGTTCTTTTTCAGTGGTGGTGTAATTTCTCTATGTTTCATTCAGGGTTCGGCTAGCGTAGTAGATGACATAGGGTTTTTTTTCTTTTCTCTGATTGAGCACTGCTCCTACTACATAGTCACTAGCGTCACACATAAGCTCGAAAGGTAAACTCTAGTCTGGCAGCCGCATGATGGGTGCAGATATTAGAGCCTTCTTCAAACCCTGAAAAGCAGACAAACATTCTTCATTAAAAGAAAATTTAACATCCTTACAAAGCAAATAAGCAAGTGGTCTAGCAAGTTTAGAAAAATCCTTAATGAACCGCCGGTAGAATCCTGCATGTCCCAAAAAACTTCTAATTTTCTTGACTATTGTGGGTGGCATCAATTTCTCAATCACTTCAATTTTGGCTTTATCAACCACTATCAATTCCTTGCCTAACTATGAAATGATATTTTTCTCAATTAAGCATTATATTAGTTTATTCACACCTCTGCAAAACCCAAAATAAGTTAGCCAAATAATCATCAAAAGAAAAACCATAAACAGAGAAGTCATCCATAAAAACGACCATAAAATCTTCAATAAAATCCAAAAATATAGCCATCATACATCTCTGAAAAGTAGCAGGTCTATTACATAAACCGAAAGACATTCTCTTATAAGCAAATGTACCGTATGGATATGTAAAAGTGGTCTTATCTTGATCATCAGGATAGATGAGAATTTAGAAAAATCTAGAATACCCATCCAAAAAATAAAAATGAGAGTGATTGGCAAGCCTTTCAAGCATTTGATCAATAAAAGGCAAAGAGAAGTGATCTTTCCTAGTGGCAGCATTTAATTTTCTATAGTCAATACACTTGCACCAACTAGTCACAATTCGAACAGGAATCAGTTCATCATTCTTACCCTTCATCATAGTCACACCTCGTTTCTTAAGAACATAATAAACATGGCTTACCCATTTACTATCGGAGATTGGATAAATAATACCTGCATCAAGTAATTTCAAAACCTCCTTTTTCACAACTTCTTTCATAGAGGGGTTAAGCCTTCTCTGGAAATCCACATGCGGTTTGTGATCCTCCTCCATAAGTATCCTGTGCATACAAAAAGAGAGGTTAATTCACTTTAAGTCATCAATAGAATACCCAATTACCTGTCTGTGAATTCTCAATTCCCTCAAAAGAAAATCTGTTTCTCTTGCATCAAGCTGTGCATTAACAATAACAGGGTAAGTAGAATTTGGACCAAGAAATTCATAACAAAAATTATTTGGCAAAGATTTTAGTTAAACTTTTGGAAACTTTTGCTCCTGGTATTCTTGATCGTCACGTGAAATGGAGTCTAATAAACCATAAGTTTTAGAATTAGAAGGTTCATCAAATAAAGAATGAAGATCACTAACAATATCCAGCATATGATGGTTTCTTCATAGACTCAGCTATATCAAACTCAATTATGCTTTCACCAATATTAAGAGTGAGTTTATCATTCTTTACATCGATGATTGCACCTGCTGTAGCTAAGAACAGTCTTCCAAGAATGATGAGAATTTTAGAATCTTCCTCTATCTCTAATACCGCAAAGCCTGTTGGAATGAAATACTTACCTACTTGAATTGGAACATCCTCTAAAATTCCAATAGGATACATAACTGAGCGATCAGCGAGCTGTAGGGAAATAGAAGTCAGCTTTGGCTCTCCCATGTCAAGTTTCCTGCAAACAAATAAAGGCATTAAACTCACGCTGGCTCCAAGATCACATAAGGCTCAGTCAAAAGTCATCTCTCTAATTAAGCAAGGTATAGAGAAGCTACCTGGATTCTTTAATTTCAGTGGCAATTATTTTGAATAATAGCACTACACTCTTCAGTCAATGCCACAGTGCTGTAGTCCTCTATTTTTCTTTTGTTAGATAGTATCTCTTTCAAAAATTTTGCATAAGTGGGCATTTGAGACAAAATATCAGTAAATGGAATATTTATATTTATATAAAGCTTCTTCAAGACATCTAAAAAATTCTCAAACTACTTATCTAACTTAGCTTGAACATGTCTTTGGGGAAATGGTATAGGAGGCCTATATGGAGCAGGTGAGCTAGGTCTAGGAACATCAGGCTGACGTGGCACATCACAACCCTGTGAAGGCTCATCACACTCATGAGGTGGTGAACTAAGACTGGATTGCGCACGGGCTGGTGGTGTCTCTAAGTCTGGCTCACTACTAGGTTCAATGTCAGGCTCCTCCTCTGAAGGGTCCCTAAAGTAAGGGGGTGAAACCCTAAGCATGCGCAAGATTAAAACTTGCATGGGCGGAATTAGGGTTTCCATAGGATCGCATGTAGTATGTCTATATATTCAACTTTGATTCATTTCATAGATCAAGAGAAGATCTCACCATGGCCATGAGTGGATGGCGATTTGGAAGCAAGAGGGCGAATTGGCTCTCC
The DNA here is from genome assembly GCA_027562315.1 of Costus pulverulentus. Lineage (NCBI taxonomy): Eukaryota > Viridiplantae > Streptophyta > Magnoliopsida > Zingiberales > Costaceae > Costus > Costus pulverulentus. The sequence continues at coordinate 36,535 of JANTFE010023156.1, read as the reverse complement.
TCCAAAGATGACGCAC
>JANTFE010023156.1:13394-27456 GCA_027562315.1 Costus pulverulentus | reverse complement strand
TTTAAAGAATGCGGGAGAAAAAAGAAGACTACAGTTGAATGAGTTAGATGAGATCAGACTTTCAGCTTATGAAAATGCAAAAATTTATAAGGAAAGAACCAAAAGATGACATGATCGAAATATTTTTAGAATGAATTTCCAACCAGGTGACTTTGTTCTTTTATTCAATTCTAGATTGAGACTTTTTCCTGGAAAACTTAAGTCTCGATGGTCTGGGCCTTTTTAGGTAAAGAAAGTCTATCCTTACGGAGCCGTGGATATATGGAGTGAAGAAACAAGACAATTCAAGGTTAATGGCCAAAGACTTAAACACTATTATCAAGAAGAGCGAGTTGAAGAAAATGAGAGTTTTTGTTTGGATAAAACTATCAAATCTGAGTGTTAAAGGGTCAAGCTAAAGACCTTTAAATTAGCGCTTCTTGGGAGGCAAGCTTTATAACTTTAGTTCACTTCCTTTAATTTACTTTTATCTTAGTTTCACCTTAGCATTAATTTTTATTTTTAAGAAGAAGCATGGAGAGGAAGAAAACTCGACTCAAAGGGTTGACAAAATTTTGTAAGTATCCCCTTCCATTCACCTTTTGGATTTCATCATTGACTCTTATTTTTGTGTCTATCAACACTACTTCATCTACATGAAAATATTTTGATTAATGTGATATGTGGTCATGTTTTGAGATGTAATTGATGATTTTTGATGATGAATGAACTCAAATCCATGATTAGAGATATAGCCCCATCATGTTAAATTTATTTCTTCAATACATATTTGTCTATTAAAATATGAAATTAGTTGATGCATGAAATTTTGGATGCATGTATTGTTTGAAGAATAAAATCTAAAAGTGAGACTTTTTTTTTAAATAAAATGAGTATATGAGTATGATTTATGAATTGAGATCAATTGATCAACCTAGTAGATATTTAGTCTATTCTTGTTATTTGTTGGGAAATAAGAATCCAAGATCCACAAAATAAAAGTGAGGACTCCCCTATTTGGCACTGTGGGAAAGCGCAGTGGTATCGAAGGTCATGGGTTGAAGCAATAAATTGAAAAAGTATGTATCTATGTGGGTACATGCCATGAGAGAAATCATTTTACATAAACTCCGTTGTCCTTAGTTAATTCTTTCCAAATTAGAGGATATAAGTTCTATTGCATTGATTATGTGATCTATGCACTCTAATCTCGTCACTAGAAAAAAGGTGGTAATCGAGTTAGAGAATGTGAATGATGCAAAAAAAAAATGAGTGGAAAAAGATCTTGAAAACCTAATTCCTGTAAACAAAAGCATGATAGATTTGAACTAAAATCGGGTGAAATCATGAGATTGAAAATTCTATTTATTGTACATGTTGCGAAGTTTTATTTGATCGAATTGTGGATCTAGAGGATTGAGCTCTAAAGATGATATGCTTATTTGAAGTTTTATAAATCAATTGATAGAATTTTTCATTGATGGGTTGTATTTTAGAAATTTATTGAGCATGAAAAGGTTATTCTTTTAATCAAATTTTGATTTCAAAATTGTGATTTTTGCTTGAGGACAAACAAAGTTTGAGCCTTATGTATTTTGATGACACCAAAATATATAGTATATTTTGTATCATTTCAGACATCTTTTCATGCTAAATTGAGGATCTTTTGCTTGTTTTCATGATAAATTCATCGAATATTGCGAAGTCTACTTCTGTTTTGGTTTTTCTCAACTTTCAGGTAAAAAAGTACTATTTTAGAGAGTTTTCAAGCAAAATCAAATACATAGAAGAATTACCATCATCAAGAGGAAATCACCCAAGAATCTTTACGCAAAACGGAGCAAGTCAGCATATTACGGTAGTGCCGTAATCCATTTTACGGTACCATAATTTCAGACAGTACCGTAAAATCCGAGCCCTGTCGTATTTTGAGGAGTTTGTAAAAAGAGAGTTCTTCAGATTTTACGGCACCGCCATAAACAATATTACGGTACCGTATTTCAGAGCGCTTCAGAACCGAAACTTCACCCGATTTTACGGCACCACCGTAAAGCATTACACGGGCCATATTTTTCAATCACTTCTGAACAGAAAGTTTCTTCGATTTTACGGCAGCACCGTAAACCAAATTACGGTGCCGTAATTCCCAGACGACATCAGAACAGAAGACTCGAGCGATTTTACGGCAGTGCCGTAAACTATTCCACTGCCGTAATTCTTGTTCTGAACGCGATGCCTAGGTCAACTTCGATGCCCAATTTTTGCGGAGAGGATTGCGGGCAATCCAGAACTCTAAATTAGATATCGTAAGAAGCAAAAGGGGAGCTTTGGATGGGAGAATTACGCACACACCGGAAGCCCCAATTTTCATCCACTATCGAGGGAGAAATTACGATTCACGCCGCCGCCTAGGGTTTCACTGCCGCACTCGATCCAGACGATGTCCGGCTGTGATTTTACTACTGAAGCTTCATCTGAAGGATTAGATAACACACCAGAAGTTTCAGATTAAAAGGAGATCAATTGGAAGAGAAATTGAAGAAAAAAAGTCGCCGACACTGTTCATTGACATTCTTTGCGAATTACGGCTCTGAAATACTTCACAGCCATGCTGTATTTTCTAAACTTCTCTTTTCCTTTGATTTTCGATCTTCTGAAACCATGACTCATTGTAATTCCTTAATGATGATAGCTTAAACTACTTTTGGGACATGGGGGAGTAATTCACTTAATTTCTAATGACTAGATGACTACTTTTTCAATATTTCGTTGTGTTTAATCTTAGCATGATGATTTTGCTCATGTGATAATTGTGCTTAGACTCTCTATAAGTCCATGTTACTAATTATGTTCTTAGAATTTTCGCTGTTGACTGAAAGGTAATTGCTTGAGAATTTGGAATCCTAGAATTGCATGTTAGGAACCCTTCCTTAGGTTAGATCCAACTTGATCTATTCTAGTAGAATAATTGCCCATGATTATAACATGAATCTATAGATCAATGTCTATTTGTCAAACATGGAGATCTTGTGCGAAAGCAAGGATCAGAACGTTGGAGATCCATAAGTAAAACTAGTGTCGAGATTCGGATGCACGAAAGTGATCATTGAGTTCATTGTTTTATGATTTACTTATCTTCAGCGTTGGGACGAATCTTACGCGAAAGCGAAGATAAATCCCTGTGCGATTGTTTGCACGAAAGTGAAACAATCCTTTTATTAAGTAAATTACATCTTCATCATGATAAAATTGAACTGATGAAATCTTTATTCATATCTAGTCATAAAAGTTAAAGTGAACGAAACCCTAGTCCCAGCTTTTCTCTCTGATAATTCCGTTTTAGTTTCTGATTGCTATTTTTCACTACTTCGAATTGCCTAGATAGTAAGAAATCAACTATTTGGTATTCGACAACATAGGTCTCTATGGGTTCGATATCTTAATTATTACTTCGAGTATCTATGCACTTGTGGAGATAACAACAAGAGTGGTAACTGAACAAGTTTTTAGAGCCGTATCAGGGGCTGACAAGTCCCTGTGTGCCAATACTTAGGTTTTGGCTACGACTTTAAGAATAAGTTTAGTTTACCTACTTGTTTAGATACAACACTTATAGCACTCGCGGCACGCCAAATCTTGGAAAGATAGTCTTCTTTAGCATCCGTATCACAACTTTAGAGTCATTGGAAGGTGCGGCTGAGGCTTCTACCCATTTTGATACGTAGTCGACGGCCACCAAGATGTACTTGTTGCCATAGGAGGATGTGAATGGTCCCATAAAATCTATTCCCCACACATCGAATAATTCAACTTCTAAAATATTATATAAGAGAAGTTCATCGCGTTTCGAAATGTTGCCACTTCTTTGGCAACTATCACAAGTCAGAATAAAATTTCGAGCATCTTTAAAAATACTGGGCCAGTATAATCTAGATTGTAGTACCTTAAATGCAGTCTTTGTATCGCCGGCATGACCTCCATAAGGGGAAGCATGACAGTGCTCAAGAATATCTAGGACCTCATCCTTAGGTACACATCGTCGAAATAGTCTGTCGGTGCATCAGCGAAAAAGATATGGATCATCCCAGTAAAAATGTCGCACGTCGGACAGGAATTTCTTCCATTGGTATGATAGGTCAGGTGGAAAAATATCAGAAGCCAAATAGTTAACGAAATCGGCGTACTAGGGCGCGTCTTGCGCAACAATTCTAAACAGCTTTTCCTCAAGACACGTATCATCAATTTCCAGTTCGGCAGAAATATCGTCTTCCTTGTCCAAAAGCAAACGCGACAAATGATCAACTACTACATTTTCAGCTCCCTTCTTATCTCTTATTTCCAAATCAAATTCTTGAAAGAGGAGTATCCATCTTATCAGTCGTGGCTTTGCATCTTTCTTACTCATCAAGTACTTGATTGCTGCATGGTCTGTGTAAACAATCACTTTTGAGTCAATCAAGTAAGAACGAAATTTATCAAATGCAAAGACGATGGATAAGAGCTCCTTTTCTGTTGTCGCATAATTGATTTGCGCTTCATCTAAAGTGCGACTAGCGTAATATATCGCATGAAGCTTTTTATCTCTTCTTTGCCCCAAAACAGCTCCGATGGCAAAGTCGCTCGCATCACACATTAGTTCGAAGGGTAAGGTCCAATCAGGGGGTTGAATAATGGGTGCAGAAATCAAAGCATTTTTGAGCTTGTCGAACGCCTGCAAACAGTTATCCTCAAAACAGAATTCAGAATCCTTACAGAGCAGATTGGTTAATGGTCGGGCTATCTTCGAGAATCTTTTATGAATCGTCTGTAGAATCCAGTGTGTCCGAGGAAACTACGAATCCCTTTGACAGAGGTCAGCAGATTCATTTTCTCGATCACTTGCACTTTAGCCTGATCGACCTCTATCCCACGTTCTGAAATAAGATGTCCTAATACGATCCCTTCTTGTACCATAAAATGGCACTTCTCCCAGTTCAGTACGAGGTTCACTTCCTCGCATCACTGCAAAACCTTGGATAGATTAGCTAAATATGATTCAAAAGATCGACCATATACCGAGAAATCGTCCATAAAGATGTCAATAAAATCTTCGTTATAGTCGGAGAAGATCGCCATCATGCATCACTGAAATGTGGCTGGAGCGTTGCGTAGTCCGAATGGCATTCTTCTGTACGCGAATGTTCCGTATGGACAAGTAAAGGTCATCATTTCTTGATCCTCTGGGTGAATCGGGATCTGTAGAAAACCAGAACATCCGTCAAGGAAGCAGAAATAAGCATTATGGGCAAGACGCTCAAGCATTTGATCGATGAAAGGTAGAGGAAAGTGGTCCTTTCGCGTCACTTTGTTGAGCTTCCTGTAGTCTATACACATTCGCCACCCGCTTACAGTGCGGATCGGAACTAGCTCGTTTTGCTCGTTCTTGACAACTATTATCCCGCCCTTTTTGGGTACAACATGAATATGGCTCACCCATCGGCTGTCCGAAATCGGGTAGATGACTCCTGCGTCTAGCAGTTTTAGGATCTCTTTCTTTACAACCTCCTTCATGCTTGGATTGAGTCGACGTTGAAACTCAACGGAGGGTCTGCTTTCCTGTTCCAAAAGAATCCTATGCATACAGACTGATGGGTCAATTCTTTTAATATCTTCTAAGGAATAACCTATGACCTTCTTATGCTGTTTAATTTCAGCTAGTAATTGTTCTGTCTGTATTTTAGTCAAATTCGCATTCACGGTCACAGGCAAAGTAGAATCACCATCTAAAAACTCATATTTCATATTTTGAGGAAGAGATTTCAACTCAATTTTTTGAACTTCACTTACCTGGGGTGCCATCTCATCGAGACGTTCAATCTTCACCTTATGAGGGTTCATCGTCTCGACTGAGTCCATTAGCATTGCATAAGCCCTGGCTTCTTCATTTCCTTCAGTGGCCGGACTCGTCAAAAGGCAGGCTTCTAGCGGGTCTTTATGAGTTCCTTCAGATATGGGATTTTCTTGATCAACAGCATCCTCAACAATGTCCAGGCTACAATAGGAACCTGCGATAGAAGGGTGTTTCAGGCTTCGTGCCAAATCAAATTCGATAGCCTCCTTACCGATATTTAAGGCTAATTTTTCATTCTTCACGTCGATGACTGCTCCAGCAGCCGCAAGAAATGGCCTCCCAAGAATTATCAGTAATTTTGCATCCTCTTCCATCTCAAGTACGACAAAGTCAACTAGAATAAAGAAATCTCTGACCTTGATCGGGACATCTTCCAGTATTCCTACCGGCTTCTGTACTGAGCCGTCAGCTAGTTGCAGAGAGATTGGTGTTCCTTTTACGTCGTCAATGTCCAGTTTCCTGCAGATTGAAAAAGGCATTAAACTGACACTGGCGCCGAAATCATATAATGCATGATCAAAAGTCAAATCCCCAATTTTGCACGGAATTGAAAAGCTGCCCGGATCTTTCAATTTCTCCGGAAGTTTATTTTGAATAATGGCGCTGCACTCTTCAGTAAGTGCCACTGTACTAGGTTCTTCTAACTTCCACTGGTTTGAAAGAATGTCCTTCAAAAATTTCGCGTATGTGGGCATTTGTGTCAGTGCTTCAGTAAAGGGGATATTGATGTACAATTTTTTCAAAATTTCTAAAAATTTTCTGAACTGTTTATCCAGCTTCGCCTTAGCCAGTCTTTGTGGGAATAGAATGGGTGGCTTATAAGGCGGTGGTAGAACATAAGCTGGTTCATTCTCATGATCATCTTTTTCCTCACTCGGTCTCTCGGGTTCGGGTTCGTTAGTGGTAGATGCGTCAAGACTCAAGTTTGAATCAGGTACTCTCGGCTCTTCTAATTGCTTACCACTACGAGTAGTAATTGCACTGCAATTCTCTCGTGGGTTCTGTTGGTGTTGGGAAGGTAACCTACTTGCTAGACTGGTGGCAAGATTTGCCAATTGTATATCTACTTGTTTGTTGTGGGCTTCTATGGAATCCAATCTAGTAGTCACATGACGCAGCATATCATTGACGCTCTCATTGGTTTTGGTTTGAGAAGAGATAAAATTTTCAATGATTGATTCCAGTGAGGTGCTTTGGGGTTGTGGTACATACGATCGGGATTGAAAACTAGGTGGTGGTCTGTAGTTTGATTGTGGAGCAGGGTTGGAGTTGTTCCTGTAAGAAAAGTTTGGATGGTTTCGCCAACCTGGATTGTATGTACTGGAGTAGGGATCATTTTGTGGTCTTGGATTTTGGTTCCCTACGGCATTAACAAATTCGTGTTGTGGTTCAAAGGGTTGGGAAACGACTAACTGGCAATTAGCATGTGTATGGCCAAAAATTCCACAAATTTCACATACAAAAGAAGTAGAGCTAGAATCAATAGAATTGACATGCATGGAATCACGTTTGCGAGATAATGAATCAACCTTGGCTGCTAGAGAACTTAAAGCATCGAGTTCATACTTACCTGGCACAACGGCCCTAAATGTTGTATCTCGTTGGTCTCCAGCCCATTGGTTGTGATTCAGTGTCATGTCTTCTAGTAGATTCATTGCATCATCGACGTTCTTATTCATGATTGCTCCATCAGCAGCTGCATCTACAGTAAGATGTGTATTATAATTAAGACCATGGCAAAATGTATGAACAATTACCCATTTTTCCAAGCCGTGGTGTGGGCATAGACGTTGAAGCTCATTGAATCGCTCTCATGCTTCGTACAGAGATTCCCCGTCCTTTTGGGTGAAACTAGTAATTTGATTTTGCAACTGAGCTGTTTTGCTGGGGGTAAAATATTTCGAGAAAAATGCTTGGGAAAGTTGTTCCCAGGTAGTGAGCGATTCAGGTTGAAGCGAGTATAGCCAGTTTCGGGCTCTATCCCGTAGAGAGAATGGGAAGAGTCGTAATCGTAGTGCATCGCTAGAAACTCCGTTCATCTTTGTCGTGTCGCAGAACTCCAAGAATATCAATAGGTGCATGTTTGGGTCTTCAGATGGTAGGCCTCCGAATTGGTTCTGCTGAACCATCGATAGGAGGGAGGGCTTTATCTCAAAGTTATTAGCCTCCACTGGAGGTCGAGAAATACTTGAGTGAAGACCCTACGCATTAGGAGCAGCGGAATCCTTCAGAGTCCTGTTGTTGTTCGCCATTGGTAGATCAATAGGAATAGGTTCAATAATCCTCAATGCTTCTCTAGCACTCAATTCCTTTAATCGTCTTCTGCGATGGAACGTCCTTTCAATCTCTTGATCAAACTTGTATAGATCTTCCAATCCACCAGATCGTAAACCTCTACGCATATAACAGTTAAAGCGCAGATAGCAGAGATTGAGAGAAAAAGTAAATAACTAGAACAGCAAAAGGCAAACAAACAAAAATAAAGAAACAAAAGCAAAGTAACAAAAGCTATAAACAAAGCGTCTAGTCTACCAATTATTAAATCACTTTGATATTGGTTGCCTGTCCCCGGCAACGGCGCCAAAACTTGATGTGTGTTATACTAACGCACAACTAACCGCAAGCATGACGATTTCGTCGCGTGTAGTACTTAAGATATTGAACCCACAGGGACAGTGATCAAGTACCAAGAGATTACAAATTAATAGCTAGACAATTGATTAAGTGGTTTTAGATTTCAGAAAATTAGAGTAAAGTTAAAGTAAATCGTGTCCAGCGAGAGAAAACTTTGTGAAGAAAATCAGGGTTAGAGATATTGGAACATCGGGTTCATCTCATTGAAGGATCTTAAATTCTTACAAGTTAAAATTACAGCAAGCAATCTTAAAGATGCTCAAGGAAGTATCAAAAGGTACAGATTACCCTCTTTCGACGGTGTAATCCGGTATCAATCTAGATCGGCGTCCTACTTTCGTGGCTCACCATCCCTAGATTGATCCATTGGGTTCAGAGATATTATAAGTTTCCTCACACAAATCCTGCCCAATTTCTTGACAGGTCAGAGCATGATCGATAAGGCAGATCTAGCGTCGCAATTCACCTTTCAGTCCTTCTTGCGGCGCCTGAGAAAAGTAATTGCGTGGCCAATGCAATACTAATAGTAAAATAGCACAGATCGAATAAGCACAAGATAAAATTTGCTTTTGTTATAAAATAACAAGTTCGACAATAAGATACAAACAACGAGATTACACCCTTAGTTCCGATGAAAAGATTACACTATCATAGCGTCGTTAAGTACAATCTCTAAGAAAGAAGATACGAAAGTGAAGATAGAAAGTAAAAGAAGGTAAACTCTTCAAGAAAAGGGCAGCGATTCTTCCCCTTCAAGCCTTCTAGAGTGGCTCACAAGAGCCTTCTTTCTTCTCCCAAGAATTTCACCAAAATCTCAACCCTCCACTAGAACTAGTCCTTTTTCCAATGGGCATTTCGTCCTTTTTCCAATGGGCATGGATTGATGAAGTTTTTAATTAGCTACGTTTTGACACCTTAAACGTCAAAAACGGAGCTATAATGACAAAGTTATGGCTCTTTTAAGTTTGGGTGCGCAGGGGAGAATTATGGCCGTAATTATAATTACGGCCATGCCTATAATTCTGATTTCGGTGCTCTTCGACTCTTCAAATCCTCATACACTTATGGGCCTTTAAATACTAGTCGTTTTGACTCTAAGAACGCCCAAAACGGAGTTAAAACGACTGAGTTATGCATATTTAATGCGGGCCATTAATGTGCATGTGAAAATTACGGGTGTAATGAAGATTATGGCCACGCCCATAATTTTGGTAGAAAACTCTGTTTCATCTGAAATTTTGCGGGCATGCTGGCCTTTGACTCGTCTTTGATTCTGGCCATAGTTTGACGTCAGAAGTTGCCGATGGAAATATTACGGACAGGCAGAAATTACGGTGATAGCCGTAATGTTGTCTGTTAAAGATTTCTTCGCCCAAATGACTTCCAATGAGAAAATTAAGAGCACGTCTTCAAAGTATGATTACGCTTGCACAATAATGGGCTTTTTAGCAATTCAACTGAGAATTATGGCCATAACACATATTATGGCCTTGGCCGTAATTTCGGAAATTAGCCCCGTTTGAAGCGAAATTTCTTGTCAAGCCCCTTGATTCACTCAGGAATATAAATATGCTTCCAATTAGTTCCAAAAATGAGTGAATTATCCTGTATTCATTGAATGAGACAAGAAGTGAAGCTTCTGAATAAAATCAATAAAATAAGCAGGAAAGAGATGTAAAAGCATGATATTATGTCTCGATTCGCATGTAAAAACTAGACTAAAAGACTATAAAAATACGAAACATCATGGACCAGATTCTAAGAAATGGCTAAGTGCCATAAGAACCGTAATGGACTCCATGTCTGCTAATCAAGTGTTGGACTTGATTGTGCCGCCAAAGGGGTAACACCCGTAGGCTATAAATAGATCTTCAAGGAAGATAGACATGGAAGGTAATGCTGTTACCTATAATGGCAAGCTAGTGAATGAAATTTCAGACAAGTCCACTGGGTGGATAGTGATGAAAATTTTGACGAATAGCTTGGTTTGAGTCCATTAGGTATCTGCTTATTATAATTGCATTTTCTGTTATGGCAAAAACTGCTTTTCTTAATGGACGTCTAGAAGAGGATGTCTATATGGAAATAGCCAAAAGGTTTTCATATAGAGACCATAAAGATATGCATGGTCTTATGCAAGCATATTGAAAAAGAGCCTGTGTTTACAAGATCAGTGGGAGCATCATAGTGTTTATTGTTCTACTTGATTGATGATATTCTCCTCACATGAAATGACATCTCAGCTCTTCACGCGGTGAAGTAAAGGCTAGGAATTATTTCGAGAAGAATGATCTAGGGAATGAGGCCTATAACCTAGGTATGTGGATCTATGGATAGGGATCTAAGAAAGTCATTGCCCTTTAGTCAATCTATGTTCATCCAGGAGATTCTGGAGAGGTTCATCTTGGGTGATTCCAAAAGTTGATACCTTCCAAGAAGACATAGTCTGACTCTCTCAAACATGCAGATCATATGTAATTAACACATTGGGTATAGAATAGATCATGATTTGTCCAACATGCACAAGACCATATGTGGCGAATGCTTGGAGCATGACCTGTAAGTTTCAATCAGATCCTAGTGTTCAAACACTGGGTAGCTGTGAAATCAATCATTTATACTTTGGAAGTATAAAGGATTGAGGTCTAGTCTGTGATAAACAGGAAGAACTTTGTATACTAGGGTACACTGATACTTCGTTCCAGTCTAATGACTATCGTTCATAGCCAGAATTTGCGTTTGCCTTGATGTGGTGTTGTATGCTGAGAGAGATTTATGAAAACCACAGTGGCAAATTCTACAATTAAGGCTAAGTACATTGCAGCTTCTTGTCGCAGCTAAGGAAGCAGCTTCATTCACTTGAACTTGATTTAGTTCCTGATGCTTGATGGTTCAGTATAATTCTTACTGGGGCCATAGCATAAGAGAAGAAACTTAGCACTCAAGTATGTACTGCAACAATATCATCTGATCTTGGAGATCATAGAAAAAGATGATGTTCAAATTTGTAAAATAAACACAGATAGCAATCTGGTAGACCCACTGACATAGCCTCTGGCGCAGTAGTAGCTAAATAAGTCATACTAGAGACATGAGACTGAATAAAATTCAGTTGCCCTTGGTCTTAGTACAAGTGAGAGATTGTTAGTGTTTATGCCCTGCACACCAATATATGGACATGGTCCGGCATTATTTGAATATACTTTGATAGAACTGATATTATTAATAAAAGCATGGTCGTTATTATACAGATTGCTATACCTGCGATGATGTACTGAATTGCATAAATAATGTTCTAGGAGTTTGGTTGGATCCATTCTCATAAGTAATCCCCAGTCAAGGTGCCTTGCAGATATGGTACAGCTTTGGTGCATGTGAGACTGGCGTATGAGCTGGTTAGGTGCGGGGCACAGTAACGCAGACATACAAGTGCATTGGATGCACTGGAGTGACCCACCGTGAGGATTGACTTGTCTAGTCAATAGGTCAATCTCACAAGCAAGATGTTTGCATTGATCCTTAGACTTGTGGTATTCATGTCTAAATATGATGATGGGTATGCTTTGATACAGTCTTACGTCTCTCCGTAATTGGGTGATCAAAACGACTGTCATCGGGCACATCATAAGTCATATAGAGATATGGATGACCAATAAGAGGATTTGCCCCTTCCTTAATTGGAAGCATGATATCCACTTTGGGGCGCCCCACCTCATTGGGGCATGATAGGAATGTATGGCCATACTGTTTGAGTCATGAACAATAGATTGGATTAATAAATATGAGACTAAATCCAATGGCGGGATATCAGTTCAGGCAAAGGGACCTAGAATACATGGGAATCCTCGTTGCTTGTTAGGGAGTTGTTGCCAAATAACTTAAGTCCTGTGACATGGGGTAGTAGTGATGTGTTGCTAGATACCTCTCACTACTTATGATGTTTCATCATCATTGCCATCGTCATATGGATTCTACAGGGTCACACGCAATAGACTATTGACGTTGTTTTGTGATCTGGATATCTTGGAATATTTGAGTTCATTCTGATTCTAAGTCCAAGACAGATTCACAGTAGAATCTAGTTCCAATTGGGATTCATGGGTTTATGTATATCCTAGTCAGGTTTATATTCTGTATCGGAGTTGAACTTGGACTTGGGACTATAAACCATGTTGAATTCGAATCCTAATTTAATTAGGAGTTGGAATCCTAATCCAACTAGGAGTTGGAATCCTAATTTAATTAGGAGTTGGAATCCTAATCCTATTAGGAATTAGAATCCTAATCCAACTAGGAGTTGGAATTCTAATTTAATTAAGAGTTGGAATCCTAATTCTACTAGGAGTTAGAATCCAAATGAGAATTGGATATGGATAAGGCCCATAGTGGTTGGGCGCAAATCCTAATCCAACTAGGATTCAAATCCTAATGAGAATTGGATATGGATAAGGCCCATAGTGGTTGAGCGCAAATCCTAATCCAACTAGGATTCAAATCCTAATGAGAATTGGATATAGATAAAGCCCATAGTGGTTGGGTGCAAATTCTAATCCAACTAGGATTCAAATCCTAATGAGAATTAGATTTGGATAAGGCCCATTGTGTTGGGCGCAAATCCTAATCCAATGAGAATTTTATTCATGGGCCTAATTAATGTTGAAATCCAAATCCAATTAGGGATTGTGGATTAAATCTAATTGAGGCAAGATTGGAATCCTAATGGGATTAGGATTCATCATTGGCGCATGGCTTAATTCCATACATGGAATTGGCGCCAATTGACATGAATAAATCCTAGTGGAATTTGGTTTCCTCAATTGGAAACTCTCTTGGACATGTGGGCTGGTGTGGAGGCGTGTAAGGCTTGATTAATTCAAGTATGGTATGAGCCAATCACATAAGGAAAGTCCAAATTATAATTGAACTCAAATTACTCCACTTGATATGGCAAGAAGCTTGATTCTTTTCAAGCTTCATGATGCGCCAATTCAAGGAGGCATGTGGCTGATGCATTGCGGCAATTCCTTGGAGGAATTGCGCTATGAACACTTAAGGAAAGAGGGGTGGCGGTAAGGCTTGGTTGCTTATAAAAGAAGGGGTATGCACCCCCTCTTTAGATGATCAACGTGTGCAGAATTTTCTCCTCAAGGCAAGGCAACTTCCTCTTGAGGTTGCCCAAGTCTTGAAGCCCTAGCCGCCCTCTTCCTCTTGAGTTGCGCCACCTCTCTTCTACCTCTTCTCTTGCTGGCCGAGAGTCTCCAAGCAAGGGGACTTGTTGGTGTGAAGGACAAGGAGAAGAAGAAGGAGATCCAAGAAGTGATATTTTCTTCCCGAGGCTAGCCCCATGCGTGGAATAGAGCAACGTTGAGAAGGTCGGCGCGTGGATACTTGTAGAGGACGAGCATTTGAGCGTCTTCAACATGACATCATCGACTTGACAAGAATTAGAGTGAATAAAATAAACATGCAAAACTCTCATTGAAACATCAAGTCAAATAAGCCTTCTAACGCGTAGCCCTCATCAAGCTATCGATCGGTGGTGTTGTGAACTGTTTCCCA
>JANTFE010023154.1:12569-24278 GCA_027562315.1 Costus pulverulentus | reverse complement strand
ATGCTTAAATAATCAATGTGTTGAGTGAAAGAATCTACCTTTGCTGCAAGTGATTGAAATACATCCGTACCATATTTTCTTGTCTCCATCGGTGGCACATAGCTCTGATTTGACCATTAACATTGGTTAAACATTATTTTTCAATTTATGCAATAAAAATTCAGAAATATATAATGTAGAATAGGAAATGCAAAATAAAGCTAAAAAATATATTATCTAGTGATTTCTGGCTTCAGTTCTCTTGTTCATATAACATGTTAATCCAAAAAGAGAAAAATAAAATAAACTACCTATATAAAAAATGTGAAAAACAAATAAAACAAAAAAAAACAAAAACAAAAACAAGCAAATAAAAATAAAAACAAAAACAAAACAAAAAAATGTCTAGTTTATAAATCTCAAGATTAAATCAATATTGACTAGCCTGATCCCCAGCAACGACGCCAAAAACTTGATAGGTATCTGCAAGTGCACGGATTTATCGAAGTAATAAAAAGATTATCGTTCCCAACAAGGATCTGGCGGTCAAGTACCGATTACACGATCGATCTATATCTAGACGATTCAAAGTGTAGTTTTTGTTTGAAAACTTCTAATGCAAGAAAACATAAAGGTGATTTTAGGGTTTTGGTTAAAAATCAATCCAGATAAAATTAGGACTCGGGATTTCACCACATTGATGATTATGAATTTAGTAAAAATAAATCTTTGATCAGAAAATTATAGTTTTGAAAGGGATTTTTCCTAAGGTACAGATTACCTCCTCTCGAAGCGTAATCCGGTATCTATTTTCATTAATTCCCTACTCTCGTGACAATTAACATAAATAGACCCATTAAGTTCTATGAAAAACCATGTTAATCCTTCAAACGAATCCAAACTACTATTGTGATTGGATTCATATGTTTGAAAAGAGTAGATCTGACGTTGCAATTCACCTCTCGGTCCTTCTCGCAATGCCTAAGACATAAAATTACGTGGCCAAGGTAAATTATGGAATAAACACAATTCTAATCAAATTAAATCTATAAAATTCATGTAAAATATTTAAAACAATATATTCAATCCATAAATCGTCAACGGGCTATTCCCCAAATCCCAAAAATAGAGTTTACTCGTTCATATTCAAAGCAAACATCATGTTCATCGATGAATTACACATGTAATCTCTCTAAAATAATGCAAAGAGGCACTAGGAAAGCAATTATAACTCTTCCCCTTGATCTAGTGATGAAGATGAAGTGATCAAACCCCTCCCTTGAGTGATCTCTTGCTGGATTTCTGCCCTAGAATTGAAACTCGCTGTCGCCGCCGCCTCCTCTCGTTTTCGTCCGTAGAAGCCCCCGAAACCCTTCCAAAACCCTTCCTTTTATAGTCTAATCAGTATAGAACCCATCTAGGAAGGTTTATGAAGAATTTGGTTCAATTTGGAGTCGAATCGAGTGAGAAACACGAAAGGCGAAAATATTCACGGCTCGTAATGTGTTTACAACCGCGGCCGTAAATGACTCTGTACATACAGCGCCTTGTACATAGAAAATTTCACATACCGTGAAGGCTTCACGGCCTCAACCATGAAAGTTTCTGTGTATATTTTAACTTAGCCATTTTTTTGCCCTTCAAACGCCAGATTTACGGCCGGCCCCAAAATTACGGCCAAGGCCATGAAAGTTGCATTCTTCACCGTTTTCGCTCCAAATTTGACGTGCAAGCTCATGATCTCCTCGGGAATATTATGGCTTCAAAACTCTCAAAATCCATCATTTTTATGTTGTTTTACTTACATTTTCAATAAAACCAAGAAAAGTGAAGATTCTGTGCAAAGTGAAGTAAAAACATTAAAAATTACATAAAATCATTCAATTAAGCCCAAAATATGATCTAAAATATAGGCAAAAACATGATGTAAATGAAATGCATTAGCAATTCCCCTTCCCAAGACCGTTCAGGCACTTTGTGTCCAGCGAGGGCTAGATACAGCACAAAGTCCTAACCTCTTGAGGCTGCCTCTAAAAATTTCATCATGTGAACCACCACATATGAAAAATCCTAGTCAAGTTCGACCTGACCGTTATACCCAGGGCCAACAATTTCCTTACGAAAGGCGCGTCTAGAGTTTTAACCGGACTGGGAAAATTATTGTCAGCACACGCCTCCTGAAGATAGATGGGTGTGTCCCACGAGGGTGGGAAATAGTGCACAGCACTATCGATCGACAGTTTGACAAGGGTTACGCGTCAAAAGGCTAAGAAATGGGACTTGATATGATTTATTGAGGATTTTTGTGGTTTCGGCACCACGGGCTTTTATCTTATTCTACTAATACATGCATGCAATCCTATGGTGGATAAAACCAAAAAGCAGTAAAGGCATGCTGGAACAAAAATAGTAAATATGATGTGATCAAAGCCCAAAACATGGGTAACAAGCCCCTAGACCTAGTCCTAGCCACCTAGAACTACCAAGGGCTCTGAGGCATGGGCTCATGCCAACAAGTCCTTAGCTCATCCCTGAGTGCCCTAAGGGCCCTGCTCCAAGGCCCCGAGGTGCGCCACCTAGGTCTTTAGCTCCATGGGTCAGCTCGAGAACCCTAAAGGCACCATCCAGGAAAACCCTAGATCCCCTTTAGGTTCGGCCAGCTCGAGTCTTCTCCATGAGCTAGCTCACAAACCCTAGGCTCCTCCTAGGATTCGGCCAACTCATATCTCCTTCTAGAAGATAGCTTGCAAATCCTAGGCTCCTCTTAGAGTTCGACCAAACATCCATGCGCCACCTCCTCTAGGTATCACACCTCTTTGCTTCATACACCACATCCCTTGCAAGATGTGCCACCTATATGGTGCACCCCTTTGCTTGGATGTGTCATCATGCAAGTGTAGGTGCTGTTCTTCTCAATCTCAGCCCTCGAATGCAAAAAGCGCCCCTAAGAGCCTTCTCATTCACAACTAAGAGAGAAAACAACCCCTTACCAAGGTTAGGTGTGCTAACCATTGTTGTCGTCCGTAAGTGCACGGATATTCGAAGTAATAAATAAGATATCGAATCACAGATATCTACGTGTTAAGTACCAAATAGTTATTTTCTCACTAGCTAAGCAATCGATTATGATGCAAGTAAATGATAGGAAGAGCGTACAGATAATCAGAGAAAGAATTGGGACTTGGGGTTCATCCACCTTAATATTTATGACTAGACATAATTAAATGTTAATCAATCTATTTTCGTTATGGTAAAGATATGGCTTACTTAATAATGAAATTAACTCACTCTCGCACAGTCAATTTACAAAGAACGATCCTCACTCTCGTGCAAGATCTATTCAATGTTTAATATAAGTAAACTTTGACAGAGAGATTAAGAATCACTCTCGTGCATTCCATCTCAGTGTCAAGATCTCAAGCAAAACTAAGTATTCTCATACCTTAGTTTCACAGGGTTTACTTAAGCTTTTCAAACAATCCAATATCTATCTCTGATATATTTTTATGTCTAAAACAATAATAATTTCTAGATCAAAACATCAACAAGAATTTAAACTTCTAAAATCTAAAGATAAGAACACAACTAATCTCTTACGATGAGCTCCTACCATAAATTCTAGGGTTCTAAGTTATGTGTATCATCTTCTTAGTCCATAGCACAAAACTCTAACACATGTTAATGATTGAAACTAGAGACGATTAAAGACATCAATCACTTAAGTAAAATTACCATACCAAAAATATCATGATGGAGTAAAGATTATCTAGTCATTGTAATATCAAGGGGATTACACCCTTTGTCCCAAAAGAAAGTTTAAACTAGCATGTTTGAAGGATTACACTAAACCATCATTCAGATTGATCAGAAATCGAAGAGAAGGGGTAGAAGTTACAAAATAGGGCTGTAATGAAAATTACAGCCCGTAGTTTTGCGAGTGAACAGTGCCGACGCCCGCTCTTTCATTGATTTATCTTCCGATCGACCTCCTTTCACTCTGAAACATCTGAGGTATCCTCTCCTCCTCTAGGCGATGCTTCCTTATAAATTTTGAGGCCTGAGGTGGCCTCTACGCCTCTCAGTGCGAGACCGTGCCCTAGGGTCGCCTCCTTCAATTTCTCTCAGAATAGTTGATAACAATTAGGGCTTTTAGTCCCTTTCTCTTCTCCTCGTTGAGACGAGTCTGTAGCTTCTTTCACATCTCAATTTGGTGCCCTAAATCTCAAGATATCGTCTTTTTAAGTTTCGGGAGGAAAAATTGGGAAACTAGGTCAAATTACGGTACCATAATATTTATTACGGCAGTGCCGTAATTTCTTCAGAAGTTTTTGATCAAAAATCGCTTAAAATTACGATACTATAATATTTATTACAGCACTGCCATAATTTCTTTCTGTGCTTTCTGAGGCGGAAATTATGGTACCGTAATATTTTTCATGGCAGGGGTGTAATTTTTTAAACTTGCTCTGATTTGCATGAAAATTGACGGGGAGCTTCGTCTCGACGTCTGGAATCCATTGATGTGCTCAAATCTATCAAAATCCATCAAAATATAGCATTTTGTACCTAAAAATGATGGAAAACAAGAAATGGTGTAGATTCAGCAATATTTGACAAATAGGGCTTAAAAACAAGCAAAAGAGCATAAATATGACACAAAAAGACCAATGAAATGACACAAAATATACTATGAATTTTGGTGTTATCAAACACATAAGGCTCAAACTTTGATTGTCCTCAAGCAAATAAATTGAATAAAGAATAATGCTAAGTATGGAAAATATGCTCTTTTATGAAAAATAAATTTCTAAAATATAATCACTCATGAAATATTCCACCAAATGCTACACAAAATTTCAGATAAATACATCATCCTCTGAAATTAATCTTTAAGATTCACAATTTTGATCAAATAAAATTTCGCAACTCTTATAATAAAAAGAATCTTAGTCTCATGAATTCACCCAAGTTTCGGTTTAAATCTATCATACCTTTGTTTACATAAATAGGATATCCAAAATCTTTTTCCACTCAAAATCCTCTCTTTTTTTTTCTTTTTTTTTGTTGGTATGTACCCACATAGATACACACTTTTTATTTGGACTTCAACTCTTATCTTCGGTACCACTGTCAATTTTACATAGTGCCAAGTAGAGGAGTTATTCTTTTTTTCTTTCTTTCTCTCTTTTTTTTTTAGACTTCAACCCATATCTTCGGTACCACTATCAATTTTACACAGTGCCAAGTAGGGAAGTCATTCTCTCTTTTTCGATCTTGGATTCTTTCTTCCCAACAAATAGTAAATAGACTAAACATCAACTGAGTTCATCAATTGACATCAATTCAAAAATTACACTCATATGCTCATTTTATTCAAGAAAGATATTGAACTCTTAGATTGCATTCATCAAACAACATACCTACCCAAAATCCTTATGCATCAATCAATGAAGAATTTTAACAAGTAGATATATATTGAAGAAATAAATTTAGCATAATAGGTATATCTCCATTCATTGACATGCATAAATATTAATCATCATAGAAAAATCCACACACATCTCATCACATGGATTCAAGTCATAAAAATTTTAATCATAAAAATATCAATATCAATGTAAAAGGTGTGAAGCATCAAACTCATACAATCATAGTCTAAAGTGTAAAATGATAGATTCAAGTAACCTCATCGAATAGAAATCTCAGTAAGTGATATAATCATAGAAAATAGCAGAAGAAATCAAGTAGCGATACTATACAATCATATCGAATAAGATCACCAGAAAGTACAAACGATACTCACAAAACTATATAGCAAACTCAATCATTGTTCAGGATGTAGCATCGGGGTAGGTGCTGCTGGATCGTCCTCAAAGATGCACTTTCTAAAAAACTTTTACCTGCACATATTTTTGGGCACATAAGGCTCAGACGAAAAATAGTATCTTACTTAAAAAATATTTTTCTCAAAGGAAAATCAGAGATGTCATCAGTGGTCCAAAGAAGGTGCCGATGGAAAGAGCTGATGTAGGTGAGAAGTAGAGATGGAACAGATGCTAGCCAAAGAGTTGCTAGCGATGAAGATGATGGTGCCAATAGTAGAGTGATGATGAGTAGTCTTCAGTGGCCTGTTGGAGACTACAGTCCTAGAGGCGAAGTCGTCGGCTGGTAGGCAGTGAGAGATGATGCTAGATAGTTGAAAGGAAATCAGAGTCAATAATGAAGATCCTGTTGCAAAAATAAAATCAATGGAAATAGAGGCAGCAGAAGAAGTAAGAGGCTGCTCATGGTGCTCGACAAATTTTTCTAGTTGACAGCGATGTAGTGGATTGCCGGCTGGGAGATCTGAAGATGATGAGCGCTGAAGAAGAAGACAGGATCAATCAGGCTGGTAATCTGAGGCGCTACGAATCTAGAGAAGAAGCTGCAGGCTGTTGGTAATGCAAAGACTGGAATAGAGCCTGATGGCAGCTGGAAGCAGAAAGCAGGTTTTTTTTTAACATTACGATACCGTAAATTTAGTTACAGCACTGTAAAGAAAATTACGGCAGTGCCGCATTTTGCGCAAATTTTGATTTTTCTTACAAAAAGAAAAGAAAAATTAATTCTAAAAATAAACTAAAATAAAAGAAACTAAGCTAAGTAAGAGTGCTTAGGTTGCCTCCCAAGAAGCACTAATTTTTAGGTCCATAGCTTGACCAAAACTCAAATATCATGGCGAAGCAGATGGATCGGTACCATAGTAAATAGCATATAATTGTTTGCATTTCCGTTGTCCTAAAAGTTTAGCCACTAATCCAAACATCTAAAATTTCATATAAATCAAGATAGACATGACTTTCTTAAATATGCAGAAATAAAAATCAGAATTTTCAAATCCACACAAAGGATATTCAATGATCTTCCTATATTTATCAGTAAGTAAAATCATTAGTCCTTTCTTCAAATTTATATCTTCAATTGCAATAGGACTTTGATCAAAAAAATTCAAGTATTGGATCATCAAAATAGTCTTTCTGTCTCACATTAGATTCCTCAATAAAACATAAATTTTTAAATAAATCAGAAGATTGAACAATAGATATGGGCAAAACATTAGAGTGAGATTCATCAATATTTGTAGTATTCAAATCATTTTCCAGTTTCTAATCATCATCAAATAATTTATCAATTTCAAAGTTATCAACAAAATCAGAGTAAGATTTTTCTAAATCAATTTCCTCATGCTTTTCCACAAATAATTCATCATCAGAAGAATCAAAAGAATCAAGCTCAAAATTATAAGAATCAGATTCAACCATAAATAATATATCATTAAAAGAATCAATTTCATCACTATCACTAGAATCAAGAGGGGATTCTTCAGAATCAATTTCCTCAAACTTTTCCACAAATAATTTATCAAATGAATCAATTTTACAATTATCAAAATCAGAGTGAGATTCATTAATGTTCACACAAGGCTCAATTTCAAAACAATCAAAATCAGAGGGGGATTTTTCTAAATCAATTTCTTCAGTTTCCAAATCAAACTCAAATAAACAAGCATGTTGTGCTATCTGGGTTTTTAACATTTCAGTATGCACAGTCAGCTGATTAATCTTATCATTAAGTTCTTCTCTTTGTTGATTCATTCGGTCCATAATTTTTTCAAATTTCTGGTCTTGACTAGACATAAAATTTTCAAACAAGGATTTTAGCCTAGATTCTTCAGTATCTTCAAACTATGGTTCATAAACATGATTTGAGCAATCATCATAAAAAGAGGTTTGATTTTCCCATCTAGAATTATATTGATCATCTTGGCACCATGGTGAATTGGGATTTGGAGAAATTAAAATTTGGCAATCAGAAGTATAATGATCAGAACATCAACAAATATCACATCTAATAGAAGAATAAGATTTCATAACAGGGTGCATATTAAAAGTGTCTAATTTATGAGCCAAATAATCTAACTTATCTGCAATAGTGCACCATGAATCATCTTCATACCTTCCTTGTGGCATGTATACCTCACCTCTTTCAGTTGCCCACAAGTTGTGATTAAAAGACATATCTTCAAATCTATCAAGAACAGAAAGATTATCCAACACCAATCAATCAGAATTTTTTTTATTTTTCTCAGAATATAAAAAAATAGAAAATAACACAAGCAAATTCACAAATTTCAGAAATCACAGTTCTGTCACAACTTGTGAAAGTCCAAAACCTGCAAAAATAGAAAATAAAGTTAAATCTAAAACAAATAAAACTTAGTCTAGCAATACTAACAACTATTTTGATATTAACAAAACTAAGGTCCCCGGCAACAGCGCCAAAAACTTGTTGTTGTCCGCAAGTGCACGGATACTCGAAGTAATAAATAAGATATCGAACCATAGAGACCTACGTGTTAAGCACCAAATAGTTATTTTCTCACTAGCTAAGCAATCGATTATGATGCAAGTAAATGATAGGAAGAGCGTACAGATAATTAGAGAAAGAATTGGGACTCGGGGTTCATCCACCTTAATATTTAAGACTAGACATAATTAAATGTTCATCAATCTATTTTCGTTACGGTAAAGATATGGCTTACTTAATAAAGAAATTAACTCACTCTCGCGCAGTCAATTTACAAAGAACGATCCTCACTGTCGTGCAAGATCTATTCAATGTTTAATATAAGTAAATTTTGATAGAGAGATTAAGAATCACTCTCGTGCATTCCATCTCAATGTCAAGATCTCAAGCAAAACTAAGTATTCTCATACCTTAGTTTCATAGGGTTTACTTAAGGTTTTCAAACAATCCAATATCTATCTCTAGCATATTTTCATGTCTAAAACAATAATAATTTCTAGATCAAAACATCAACAAGAATTTAAACTTCTAAAATCTAAAGATAAGAACATAACTAATCTCTTACGATGAGCTCCTACAATAAATTCTTGGGTTCCAAGTTATGTGTATCATCTTCTGATGACACCAAAATATATAGTATATTTTGTATCATTTTATGTATCTTTTCATGCTAAATTGAGGATCTTTTTGCTTATTTTTATGCTAAATTCATCGAATATTGTAAAGTCTACTTCTATTTTGGTTTTTTATGATTTTTAGGTAAAAAGGCACTATTTCAAGGAGTTTTTGAGCAAAATCAAACACATAGAAGAGTTACCATTATCAATAGGAGATCACCCAAGAAATTTCATGCAAAACGGAGCAACTCAGCAAATTACGGCAGTGTCGTAACCTATTTTACGGTACCGTATTTTCATACGCTACCGTAAAATCTGAGCCATTGCCGTATTTTGGGGAGTTTCCAAACATAAGGCTTTTCAGATTTTATAGCACTGCCGTAAAGAATTACACTGCCGTAATTTGGAGCGCTTCAGAACAGAGACACTTGCCGATTTTACAGCAGTGTTGTAAACCAGATTACGGTGCCGTATTTTTTAGACACTTCAGACCAGAGAACTCGATCGATTTTACGGCACGGTCGAGAAGCATTTTATGGGCCATAATTTTGACCCAGAACACGCAGAACAAAAATACGGCACAGCAGTAAAATATAACATGGCCGTAATTTCTAGTCAAAAACGCGAGTTTTCCGCAGCCGAATATTGCGCGGGCCATAACTTTTGATCCAGAGCTCCAAATTTAGATCCAAAAGTTGCTGTAGACTCATCCTTAAGAGGAGACGACACGACACACGCACTGAAAGGGAGAATTTTATTCCAGTATTGAGAGAGCAATCGAGAGAGAGGTGGTTAGGGTTTGGCCTCATGCCGAGAGGCGTAGAGGGTATCTCTCACCGTGATTTTCACTCAGAAGCTTTGCCTGGAGGAGAGGAGGATGCACCAGAAGTTTCAAAGCAAAAGGAGTTTGATTGGAGGAGGAATCAAGGAAAGAACGCTGCTGGCATTGTTCATATGCGTGATTACGACTGTAATTTCTAGTACAACCGCGTTGTAAAGTTTATTTCTTCCTTCTCTTTAATTTTTGATACTTTGAAACTATGGTTGATTGTATTTCTCTCTCCATGCTTGCTTAGATATATTGTGGGACATGGGGGTGTAATCCCCTTGATTTTTAATGATTAGATAATCTTTTCTTTCGTCATGATAATTCTACTTTGATAATTTTACCTATGCAATTATTGTTCTAAGTTTCTCTTTAGTTTACTTTTTGTCATCATGAATAGAGTTCTTGCATTAAGGACCGAAAGATGAGATGCTTGAGAACTGGAACCCTAAAATTGATTAATAGGAACTCACCGTAAGAAATTAGGTTAAGTTCTTATTTCTTTATTTTAGATGACTAATTGCCTTGATGATGATTATGAACCTAGGATTAAGTTAGTGTGTTAAACGTGAAAATCTTGCACGAAAGTGAGGATCGGAACGTTGGAGAACCATAGGTAGAACTTGTGTTGAGTCTCGGATGCACGAAAGTGATCCTTGAGATTCCGCTTGAGATAATCAACCTAGAATTTGGATGCACGAAAGTGATCTTGAGTTCTTTGATTGATGATTTACTTATCATCAGCTTGGGATAAATCTTGCGCGAAAGCGAGGATTTGTCTCTGCATGGTTGTCTGCACGAAAGTGAGATAATCCCCTTATGAAGTAAATTAAGTCTTTATCAAATTAGAATTTGATTGATGAACATCCTTATATATCTAGTCATGAAAATCAAGGTGGATGAAACCCTAGTCCCAATTTATCTCTCTGATTATCTTTCGTGTTCTCTCTATGTCGTTCACTTGCATCATATTCGGGTTACTTAGATAGCGAGAATACAACTATTCGGTACTTAACAATAAGGTCTCTGTGGTTCGATATTTTTATTACTTCGAAGTATCCGTGCACTTGCGGATCATATCAAGTTTTTGGCGCCGTTGCCGGGGACCATAGTTTTGTTAATATCAAAATAGTTGTTAGTATTGCTAGACTAAGTTTTATTTGTTTTAGATTTAACTTTATTTTTTTTTCTTTTTGCAGGTTTTGGACTTTCACAGTTGTGACAGAACTGAGAATTTCTGAAATTTGTGAATTTACTTGTGTTTTAGATTTTCTATTTTTGTTATATATTTTGAAAAAAAATAATTAGATTGATTGGTGTTGGATTATCTTTTTGTCCCTAATAAATTTGAAAATGATTCCTAATTACAACTTATGGTTCCCTGAAAAGAATAGGGTATACATGCCACAAGGTGAGCATAAAGATTATTCACAGATGACTCTTGCAGAAATAGCGAAATTACACTCTTATTTTGTTACATGTAATATTTGTAAGTCTTCTGATCATTATACTTCTGATTGCAAATTTTTAATGCCTCAAAATTCTAATTCACCATGTTTTCAAGATGATCATTATTATTCTAGTTGGGAAAATTAAACTTCTTTTTATGATAATTGCTCTGATCATGTTTCTGTGCCATGCTTTGATGATACTGAAAAATCTAGCTTAGAGACTATGTTAGAAAGATTTATGGTTGATCAAGAAAAATTCATGTCAAATCAAAACCAACTCATGACAATAGAAGTAAAAAATTTGAAGATCTTAAGGGGATGACTAGTCAACTTGCTTATTGGGTAGAATCTTTGACTGCTAATACCAAATTGCTAGAAACCTAGATTGCACAACAAGCATGTTTATTTGAGTTTGAAACTAAAGAACTTGATTTAGAAAAATCCCCCTATGATTATGATTGTTTTGAGATTGAGCCTTATGTGAATATTC
>JANTFE010023152.1:34939-57042 GCA_027562315.1 Costus pulverulentus | reverse complement strand
GCTGTCTCATGTTCACCAAGATATCTCGACTAAGGACTTAACTGTATGTCAGCCAAGCTGAACAGCATTGAGACATTATTCAGAAGTATACATATGACAGCAGATAATACAACAACCTGAATAACAACAATTGCCTTTATAAACAAAGAGTTTATACATGATACTGATGCAATCCCAAGGCCTCAAACATTAGCCTTAAGGGCATACCCCAACAAGTCAAGCCAAAAGGCATGACTAACCATTCACTGAGACCATCCTTGGTCTTGAAAGCTGTCTTCCATTCATCACCTAGCTTTATCCTGACCTGGTGGTATCCACTTCTTAAGTCAAGCTTGCTAAACCATTTAGAGCTAACTAGCTTGTCTAGCATATCATAAAGCATGCCTAGCATGTCTCTGATGTGTCCTTTCTCTAATAGGTCATCTACTTGCCTCTTAAGTTCTTGATGCTCGGTGGGATTCATCCTATAGTGGGGCAAATTGGGTAGGGTTGAACCTGGGACAAGATCTATTGCATGTTGGATGTCCCTAAGGGGTGGAAGTCCTTTGGGTAGTTCTTCAGGGGCAAACTCACTATATTGTTCTAAGAGGACTTCTACTTTAGGAGGTGGCTTACTTTCTTCTTCTTGGTTGACTTCCTTGAGGACTAAGGTAAACAAAGGTTGATTAGGTTTATAATCATTAGGTCTTATTAGCTGAAGGGTTGGTTGTATGGATTTGGTCTCTTCTATTTTTCCCTTATTGGCTGAGGCCTTAAGCTCTCTAGGCATAGAGGGTTTCAGCTTGATCTTTTGACCTGCATGACTAAAGACATAGGAGTTAGTTCGACCGTAGTGGACTACATCCATGTCATATAGCCATGGTCTGCATAGAAGGACTTGAGCAACGTCCATAGTGAACATCACACCAAATTTGTCCCTCATAGGTACCAAACTGTAAGGGAACTAGACTTCTATGGGTTACAGGCACACTTGACTGGTTGACCCATGAGAAGCTATAAGGGGTTGGGTGAGCTTCTATCTTAAGTTTGAACTTGGTAACAGTAGAGTGGGAGACAGCGTTGAGACTACTACCCCCATCTATCACTATTTTGCACATGTTTCCATTGCATTTCGTGTAAGTGTGGAAGATACTAGTTCTTCACCAATCA
Organism: Costus pulverulentus; assembly: GCA_027562315.1. Classification (NCBI taxonomy): domain Eukaryota; kingdom Viridiplantae; phylum Streptophyta; class Magnoliopsida; order Zingiberales; family Costaceae; genus Costus; species Costus pulverulentus. The sequence goes on along the minus strand of JANTFE010023152.1, from coordinate 55,893 downwards.
TCAGTGGGTGAGGGTTTGATCAAGGTACACCTAACAACTCCTAAGGTGTTTTGGGTAGGCTCCTCACTACTATCATATTCATGATCTTCTAGGATTTGGCAGCCATAATCAGGGTCATTAATGTCTTCAAGTCTAGGGGTTTGGGTTTCCTCACCTAAGTACAAGACCCTTTTAGGACAGTCTTTCATATAGTGTCCATATTGTTGGCAACCATGGCATTTGACCCTAGATGGTTCTAGATAACTAGAGGGCTTGGGTTTAGGAGTGTTTGAGCTTTGAGGTTGGGTTGGTCTAGGACTTAGTCTAGAGGCACTAAACTCTTTCCTAAAGGCAGTCTTAAGTTCTTGCTCTATCTCCTTGGCTCTAAGATGGGCAACCTCTATGGAGTCTATTTGGTAGTAGGTAAGGCCCTTTCCAATCTCAGATCGGAGACTGTTTTTATACCTGCTAAGGGTGAATAGGGGATTTTCTCCTAGGTTTCCCCTAATTAGGAATTCCTCAAAGCTAGCAGTGTATTGGTCAACAGTCATGGATCCTTGGGTTAAGCTAGAGGCTTGGTCAAACAACTTACTCTGAAACTATGAGGGGACATATTTCAGTTTAAGTTGTTGGCGCATTTCTAGCCAAGTGTCGATGGGAGGTATGTTATCTTTCTAAGTTGTTTTCCACATTAGTCCAGTAAAACCTAGAATTTCCCTCATGATGGCATTTTGCAAGTCAGACTTTGCTATGCTCAGGAATCATGCTCCACTCGAAATATTGTTCGAGCTTGGTTGTCCAATCCAAGAAGTCTCGGGGTTCTAAGGAGCCATTGAAGGTTGGGGGATTGAGTTTGATGGCGCGGTGCACATGATCCTCCCTAAATCTGGGTTGAGGTGGGGTTTGAGTAGGAGGTCCATTCCACATGTTTGGTTGAGGGATTCTTACATGGTTTGGATTGGGATATCCATTCCATGTTGGATAAGGATGGGTTCCTACATGGATTGGGGTATCCATTCCACATAGGTTGGGTTCCTACAAGGGTTGGGGTTTGATGCCCATTCCACGCAGGTGGTTGTTGGGGTCCTATAGAGGTTGGGTTTTGATGCCCATTCCAAGGTTGTTGGGTTTCCACATGATGAGGGCCAGGTGGTGGTTCACTAGCACGGTTATAAGACCTTTCCTTAAAGTCATGGAACTCAGTGGTAAGTTGGTTAAGGCTTCGGGTAAGGGTTCCTATTTGCTCAGTCAAGAAGTCAAATTTTTCATTCATGGCAGCATTATCCATTGTGGGATTTTGTTCCTATTCTTGAGTTTTAGACCGGGTTTGCATGGGTGTTTTGAAAAAATACAAGTTTTGAAAATAGAGCAAATGATAGATAGATACGTAGTCAAGTTCTTTCGAACACCTATTTCCAAAGACCGCTTAGAAGTAGAAAAATAAGTTTTGAGGATTAAAAATCTAGTCTAAGAGCCTAAGCTCTAATACCAAGCTGATGAAGGACAGAGGGGGTCTAAAGTATTCAAACAATGAATTTCAAAATCGATTTTGATAATATGTAGATAATAAGAAAAACCCGATTTGACTAACGAAATTTGAAAACTAATTTTTTTGTATTTTATATTATAAAGAGAAAATCCGAGAATTAAACTATTGAAAATAGTAAATGTTGAAAATAAAGTACTGGAAATTAAACTTACAGAGCAGTCATTGAGAATAGAAGGACTGTACTTCCCGATCTTCACCGGTCCAACTCTGATGGAAGGTGTAAGGTGGAGCTTACAAGCAATCACAGAAGATCCGTACAAGTCACGGATTTTAATACAGAAGAAGATCAAGGGGTGAGGTTAAGCCTCACAAGTTCCCTTGCTAATCCTAAGTTAACTAAAGAGAGAGGGGAAGGAGAGAAGGAAGGGGGCGCCCTTCCTAGATCCACTCCAGGCAAAAGCTACAAGTTGAAACAACCAAGGATTAGCATAGAAGAGAGTTCTCAAACAAATTGAAGAGATTAGGGAAGGAACTTAGCCGAGAGTGTTGAGGTTCCCATGTGGCCGAAGTTGATGGATTCATCTTCAAGCTTGCTCCAAACCGAGGATGACAAGAGGGGGCCTCTTTATGTTTGCGCACTTAAGGAGAGGAGGAAGCCTTCTTGTAGTTTCAGTGGAGAAAGTGGAAGAGACGGAGAGTCGGCCATGGAGAACAAACACTAAAACATTAATGTTACCTAGGAACTAATAAACAAATTTTATTTCACCAAAGCTTATCGAAATACAAGGTGGAGACTATGTTTTACATGCGAGATGGGGACTAGGGCAGGATAGTCATTAGTTTCCATGCACCTTGTCACGCCCCGGCGGGAAGCCGACTATTTCTAGCTCAGGGTTCCCCAGGGAGTAACAATATTGATAGGAACCAGAGAACTACAATAATCACATAACCTTTATTTAATAAACAATCCAAATTTAATATCAACACAATATCTGAATACAACTATCCAAATTATCAACTGAATAAAATACAAAAGACAACTATCTCAACTCGGGCTGGTAACTGCTATCTACTCTATCCCTCCCAGAAGCTAACTCTGTACCTGGAAGAGAAACAAAGGGAGTTAGCAGAAATGCTAAGTAAGAATCAACAAACATGGTGAGGGAATCAAATAACAGGATAATATAGTAACTGAAACAATGATATACAAATAATATAAGAATGTCGTGCAAATCATCAAGCTAGCCAACAGATCTCACTTAAGAGCCGCACTCATTTTCAGAGTGTTTCCACTATTGCTCATGCAATGGAACGACTGTCCTAAACAGCCCGGAGTGTTGCGTCCAACACTGACATCCGTAGTATTGTCCTTAAGACAACTGGCGGTGCCGTACCAGCATCTCAGATAGTTTGATGCACGTCGGAACTATAACTCAGATAAACAGGCCACTGGAGAATAAATCATCCAGGTCAGCGGTCAAAATATATCACGACTTTATCATCTCAGATTTACAACGGTTCCACATACTTATACGTCAATATCTCAGATACACAATTGTTCAACCAGGCTCATAAGCCAATATATCAGAGATCTCAAAACAAGTTTATTAACCATTCATACAGAAACAGAATATGACCAAATAAACAAGATAATTGAGGGCAACAGGAATTTCAGAAACAAACCAAGCAGACAAAGCAATCAGATATTAGTGTCAATCAATTCTATCATATGCATCATATATCAAATCAAAGGTTTAGGCAGCAAATCCTATTATTGACACTATAAGAAAGGAGTAGGGTAAGATTCCTACCTCGAACGATGTTATCCTGAATCCTTTTGAAAAGCCAGTAAGTTGTATATCAAACAATGCAAGCCGATTATTGGATCAACCACTCTGTAACATGAATTTGTACATGAACTCTATCATTAAACATTCTAATTTGAAAACTAAAACTACCAATATGTAGAACATAACCCTAAACCTAGAGAACCAGTCTCAGATCATATGAGCCGAACCTAAAACCCACTGAACCGGACAGAATTGCACTGAACCGATCAAATTTACCCTGAACCAAGTCAGGCCGAGACTTAGAACTTCAATTATACAAAATATAAACTTCATCTAAGACCATACATACTACCATTGGATAGGAAATTTTATTATCTTTCCAACGGCTATCTGAACCGGCCCGGATTCAACCGAATCAGGGTCGAACCAGTTAGAATTCAATTAGTGACCCAAACTGGAATTGAACCGCTCGGTCCGGTTCAATTCGATTTCAAAACTCAGCGACCGGTTTATTTATAAATAAACCGCCCCCAAATCCTAATTTTGGACCGAACCGACGTTCGCCCGCGCCGCCCAAACGCCGCCGCGCAAGGCTGCCGGACTTGCGTCCGCTGCTTGCGCCGGCGAGCTCCCGAGGGCGCGTTGAAGATCGGATCGCCGCCAAACTTTGCCAGTAGACTCCCGACGACGAAGCGGGGCTCTACGACCAGCTTCGGTGAGTTTTTGACCCACGGTCGAAGCATCCGAAGCGACAGAAGGTATCGACGGTGGCGCCGCCGCCGTCGATACACAAAACATACCCAAACCCAAACGAAACTTCACTAAAACTTCACAGAAGCCTACATACCTTCCTACGACAATGTATCGTAGCCCAGAACACAGAAATCACTGTCGATGAAGGTGCTGGATGTCTGGAACACGAGGCGGCGCCACTTGAACTCCGACGACGAGTTTGAGCGCGATTTCTCCTTCCTGGCGGCGTTTCGAGGGGTGACAATGTTCAAGGGTTCGAATCGAATCCACGAGAGCAGAAGCCCCATTATATAGAGGCAAAACGCGTTCCATACGGCGAGAACACGGCGACGACCAAATCGCCGCAAAGATCGGGGAAGACGACGAGTTGACTCGGTCCCCAAATTCAAAACTTAAATTTAAATCAAGTAAATCAAATCCGATTATATATTAAAATCGCAACTCGGCTCTGTGGTTAGACGGAGCCGCGTGCGTTCGAGCGACCGGGGTTCGAATCCCCGCGATCGCGTTTTTCAGTTTGGAAATAAAGTCAAATAACATACGAATTAATTAAAAGAAGCATGGTATAATATTAGAAACGAAGACTTAGCCCAGCGGTTTGGGCGCTCGCGAAAACGCCGTGCGACGCGGGTTCGAGCCCTCGCGAACGCGTTTCTCATTTTCGAAAATAAAACTTATTTTATTTTATTTTATATATATATATATATATATATTTTTTAACATCTACAAAAAAATTCGGAAAAATTCCAGAAAAATCCCTAAAATTCCAAAAATATAAATTTTGATATTTCTAAAATTTTAAAATTTAAAAATTATAAAAATCAAGGTTATAACACACCTATTATGAAGATGGATAGAATTTGAATTTCAAAATCAAGAGGATGTTGGTGCAAATCCTCTTGGGAAGCTTCCTTCTTTGGTGATCTTCTTTTGGCAATTGTTTAAATGCTTGGGCTGGCGAATTAGCGTTTATTCTCATGTTGGCGAGAGGCTTTGATTGTTGGCGCATGGATAAGAGATTCAAAATTTGAATCCTTTCTATAGGAGCATGGGCGGGAACAAGAGATGGTAACTTCTCATAAATGTCTTCATAAATGCCCTCCTTTGATTTTGGATCTTGATGGATAATTCCTTTGATTTTGGATCTTGATGGATGAGGGATTTGAATCCATTCCATGCTTGGGTTTGGAGGTTGGCGCATATCCCTTAGATGGATGATGAGGTGCTGATTGCTTCCATTGGGGAGGCGCCCAACAAAGATAGCAAGTGAGTTGATGCCTGGCTTGAAGTAAGCTTGGGCTTTGAAGTCTTCCTTTCTGTTCTGGAGCTAAACTTGATGAGTGGACCTTGAGTGGCCTTGAGTTGAAACTTGAGCTGATCCTTGCTTGAGTGACCTACCAAAAATGATCCTAATGCATGCATGCACTACCCTACTATGATGCAAAAGTACATAAAGTTTCATGACTTACAATGCACTACCTACTACAATTGGACTTGCCATAAATGAGTACATGATGCATGGCTTTATTGAAAGGTAAACTATCCTAAATGCAATGCAAGAGAGGGGACTCTAAGGGAACCCATATCGAAGGGGTTTCCTTCGATCCCGAACAGATCTCCTCATGACAGGGCTACTGCCTCCATCAGCTAGTAGGGCCTTTAGGAATATAAAGAGAAAAGATGATCTCAATGCTTATGCTTTGATTGTTCAACTTCTACAAGATGTTGGGATTGCTTGTGAAGCCTCAAGAATTGAAATCTAAAGCATTTTGATTCAAGAAGGGCGTCCTATGAATTCCTCTAGTAAAAAGTTAAATGAGGCTAAGAAAAGATTGTTCACTTGTGATAAAGAGTTATATGCAATGATTCAATCCCTAGGACATCTCCTATAATTATGTAGCAATCACCAAGTCTTATTTTACGTTTAGGCACAAAAGGAATTTAGTATGAGAATACTAATTGGTCCAAATATATGAAAAACGTCTACCATTCTTTTTAAACATAAATTAGGAAAAGAAAAAAAAGGTCATTGGTTCACTAATTCATATCAACACTCTTTTCCACTCATTGAGAGTAAGGTTCAGGATTTAAGAAACTCAAAAGATACCAATGATGATTAACTAAATTTCATAAAAAATAATTGTCCCAAAAATCCTTGTGTGATATTAGTCTTGAATAATTACCTACGTGTATTCCTTCGACATTAGTCTAAGAATTTTAATTCTAGGAGCTACACTAAAAAGGTGTAGTAATGTTGTTAGATTATGACATGCCACTTATTTTGGCTTGGGTTTGTAAAAGACACCATCTTGTACACACCATTCTATGTTCCTTATGGCCTCTAGTAAGACATCAACAAGGACTTTAAACTAGGTCTCCCTCATATCATTGCACATTTTTATAGAAAACCTATTTTACACCTCACTACAAGATTGAGTTTTTATATTGTAAAATTTGTTAAAGAGATAGTTTGAGTGTATGGCTTGTCCTAGATCATCATTTTTTTTAAAAAAAAGATACTCAATTTATATAGGAAATGATGCCGGAGCATTTTGACATGATGTTTGACTTAATTTTGACATAGTCAAATTTTGCATAATTATTTTAAAACTGTGATTGAACATATACTTAGTCAATATTTATGTCTAAATTCTAGCTATTATTGGAAGGCGGTCCTAATTTTTAAATGAGACACTAATCCTTATCATACTTGCCAAGTCATCAATACAAGGTCACGTCATGTATTCAAGCCCAATTTCAGCTCAAACTATTAGGAAACCCTAGGGATTTTAGAATTTTTATTACATACACAGTGGAAGCAATCCCTTAAATAGGTCAGTCCCAAAAACCTAAAAGATTAGTTCATGCGAGGGAGTCGACACGTTGTGAGAAGAAAGATACCTTGAGCAGAGCAAATAGATACTGATGTAGGAGCCCAAGCGTGCGCCCTTTGCAGTCCCTCACACAACTGATCTTCGAGTTCTCTTCTTCCATGCCCGGTGCTAGCCTCGGGAAGAAGATCTATGCCAAGGGAGCCTTCCTTCACCACTTGTGCCACGAACCAAGAATGATGTGCCAAGAGAGGATAAGGGAAGGATGATGCCGCCAATGTCTTCCTTACTTGCGCCAAGGAGGAAGGAAGGAGAGGACTTGCGGCCTTGATGGAAGAAGAAGCGCCAATGTCACCTTGCTCTCGCCCTTTGATGTTCACGCAAAGGATAGGTTCACCCTTAAGAGGTGGCAGCAAGGGATAGCTATATAGGTGCCAACATATGAAGACATGCGGCTAGGGTTGATGGAAGAGTGGGTGGCTAGGTGATGTAGGGGCATCTTAAGGGACTAAATTGTGTTTGAAAACTTGTTTACATTTTTGTTTTAATATTTGGATTTAGAACTTGTTAAACTTTGTCTATTTCGGTCCAAGCTAGTCTTGATGGTTATGAGACTAGTTGGTGAATAATTTTGTAACTTAAACATTTGATGCTTATATGTTGTAGTTAGGATTAGTCTAGGATTTACTTTCCAAGTCTTTATTTTATTTTGTAGTTGATGTTAGGATGTTGTAGCCTAGGTTTATATCACCTGTAATGCACCTATATGGCACCAGGATCACCCTAGCTACAGGTCAACATTCCAAGAAAGTCTCGACGCATTCAAACTTGGTCAACTCTCAATTCAAGTCAACATCAAGACAACTAGTCAACATCAAGTCTCAAGTCAGCACAATTCCAGCAGCAAGGTCAAATGCGGAACAATCTCAACCAACATCAATGTCAGACACGCATAACCAGCATCTAGTTCCAAATCAGCGATATCCAATCCCAGTTAACAATGGCAAAGTCCAAATTAATTTCAACATCAGCATGAGCAGATTCAAGTTCCACCGCTCCAATCCTATTAGATCAAATCCAGGTGTCAGCCATATGCCTGCGCATGCTACCACTCATCAAGTATCCAACCTGCATGTGAAAGGAAATCTCCTCAGCCTATTTTCACCGCAAGCAACAGCCAACCAAAGAAGTCTTCAATTGCCAGCAGCAGCCAATCAAAGAAGCTTTGTGATATGTAGACCAGGAATTCAAAACGTCATCCAAAAATGCTAACGTTGGGGTGTGAGGGGTTTAAAACCCATGTAATTTTGTCACTTGCACAAGTTAATGAATTTTGAAAGAAAACAAACCTTGAGTAGTGGATGCTGCTTGTTTGAGGGAGTGCCGGACGGCCCCTTGTGTGTGTGTTAAGGGTGAGCCGGAAGGCCCCTTGTGTTCCCTGAGGGTGAGCCGGAAGGCCCCTCATCCCTGTCACCCTTCACTCTCCTTTCCTTGCTGAATTGCGGCTTGCCGAGCCGTGTTCCCTGTGAAGCTAGAAGTTGCTGAAGCTTGTGTTTGTGTGGAGCTGAAGGAGCTGAAAGGAGTTGGACTTCCATCCCAAAATCAGCTGTGAAGACAACAGCCCCTATTTGCTGGTCAATAGAAGAGGGAACTTCGCCCCCCTTCCCAAAAAGGGGGCCTCAGGTGTTTTCAATCCATCTTACCCTCATATTTAAATTGCATGGAACACTCTTACTCTCATTAGCATTCTAGCTTGTAACTGAAAACCATCTTTAAGGAGCCACATACCTAAGGGACATTCTTGCGCTGAAATCTATTTTACATCAGTGGTATCTGAGCAACCCTTAGGTGCTCTTTGTTTGAGCAAACTAATTTATGAAATCCTCTGTCATTTGTGTTCTCTGTTGATTCCTATAAATTTTGAGTGTTCTGATATTATTTCTCCTCTCACCTCTGCTAGAAACCTCTGTAATTTCTGACTGTGAACCTACTGTTTATGCTCACTTCTCTGACTATTGCTGCATTCCTGAGTTGTTTGCATTGAAAAAATTTCTGCACTTCTGAACTGAGGTTATCTTGCTGATTTTTCTCGCTCACAAATCTCTTAGTTTTATTTTCTCTAGACAATATCATACTTGTGCTGAGAACAAAATTTTCTGCAAAGTGTATTTGGTATTTCTGCACTCCAACTATTTGCTGAAAGTCCCTGCTTCTAAATTTCTGTTTCGGTTACCTATTTCTTTGTCATGTTTCATATCTGTTGGATTCCACTTCTGAAAATTTGAAATTCTGGGTTTACTGTAGCTTACCATCTACATTTTCTAATATCTGCTGAACTAGTGTGGAGAAATCTTTGTGAACTGAATCACTTACATACTGCTGCACTAATATCTTCTAGTAAGGCTGCCAAATATTTCTGCCTGTGGAACTTGTAAACTCTGTATCCTACTGAAAATCTCCATTGTTGTAGCTTACCGTGTGAGTTTCGAAATCTCTACCGAGTACTGTACTTTGTTCTCTGAATTTTAGTGCTACTCGTTGTTTGATCCTGAGTCACGCTGAACCTGTATCCCTGGATTTTACATTGGCGGCAATATTTATACAACTCCCTGGATTTAAATATGTTATCTACTGCATCTTAATATTACTAGTCATACACCAGTTCACACATCAACCATCTGTCTTGCTGAACAATTGTTGCTACATATACGTGTGCTTGAAGTTGATACACTTACCTGCTAGGCTATCTTTATAGGATCTCAATGTTGCTGGTTTGAAACTTGTAACATCTCAGCTTGTTGAATTTAAGAACAAAATCTGGTATCATTTCCGCAAACAAATGCTGTGATGAACATTGATGAAGTTACCTGCATTTACTGTGCCTTACCATCTGGACGTTACTACTCTTGCTGGAGACTTTGTGAACATTTGTTGTATTGTTATACCTACATTGCATTTTTTTAAAAACCTGCTGATTCTGTGTTGTGTTGTTTGTTTTAAACTGGATTTCATACTTGCTACTGCATTGACGCATGTTATTAAGTTGAATCTGAATTTGACTACACTTACATATACCACTGAATTGAAATTTGGTATTTGCGACACCTTTATTCCTGCTAGCTTTTTAGTTCAGCATGCATTCCATAACATAAATTCTGATTTCTTGTTATTACATTCTGCAAATGTTTGCTGCCAATACTATTTTTGAAAACTTCACCAGGATTCGCAAACAACTATGGCATGGCAGAATGTTGAACCTTATTATCAGCCATATGAACACAACTATACTCACACTTATGATCATGCCACTAGGAGAACCTCTAAACCGATGGAACCAAACCACTATAGAAGCCCACCTCTTTTTGGAGGAAACTTAGACTCCCATGAATTTCTAAATTGGCTGAAACTAGTTGAACATTACTTTGAGATAAATGCTATACCTGAAAATGAAAAAGTTCATCATGTCCAGTCTCTTTTACATGGCCGGGCTAGAACATATGGGATTGTTGTGAGATTTCATTTAGAGGATCAAGGAATTAAAATCCCAAAATGGAAAGGTATGAGTTGGTGGTTAAGAGATCGCTATGTGACCCAACACTATAGGCAACACATGACCAATTGTCTACATTGGCCCAAAGAGATGACTCTGTAACTGAATACATGGAAAAGTTTGTAGACTTACTTTTTAGATGTGATATAGAGGAAGATCCAAGAATAACCCTTGATCAGTTTGAAGAGGGACTTAGGAATGATATAAAGAATGCTATCATGCTCTACCCTATTAATACCTTAGCTAAATCCTACCAGCAAGCTCTAAAAATTGAGAATGAGACCAAGTTAGCTAAGACGAAACAAGCTGAACATTTTAGGATTAAGGATAACCCATCTGTCATCCTACGTCCGAAGTTACAAGCCCATGACCCAACCCTTAAGGACGATACCTACCGGCCACCTCATGATTCTCCTAAGCAAGCTTTGACCATAACTTCCCAAATCCTCGAGGAAGAGATAGAACAAATTATATATGCTGCAAATTATACTAGTGGAGATGACATAGAGCCACAGAAGATAGAAGACCACCATGAGCAAACTGAGGTAGTATCAAATATTAGCAATAATTTTCATCTGCCTCCTCTAGAACTTACTATGCTGCCATCAAGTTTGGAACTTAAATCTGATCCTGAATTAACCGCATCCCTAGAACAACTCCAGCCCATTCCCAAACTTGAGAAAATCTTGCCATCAATCTTAGAGCCTAAATATGAACCTCAACAAACATCACCTTTAGAAGCACCTCAGCCCATTCCCTCCACTAAAAAGAAATTATAGAGGAATCCATACAGCACATTCCTGAGCTATCAGAACTTTTAGGGAATGAAACTAATAAGCAATTACTTAACACTTCTAGGGAATTAAACAACTGCCATGATGATTTTAAATTTGAGACTTGCTTTGATAATACTATGACTATACACGTACTGCAGATGAAATCATCATTTGCTCTAAATCAAAGGTTGCATGGTAAGATATTTCATGAAGCTGATATTGATTTAATTATTCCTAATCATGCTTTACAAAAAAACAGCTTAATACCTAAGATTCCATATGCATATCTATCATGTTTTCCAAAGGTTGTAATAGAACAACTGAGGGGAACTATAGTTAATTGTGACAACACATATGCTCCAAAGGAAATTAAGGAATTGTTTTTTATTCTAGTCTCATTCAAAGCTGCTACATTTGCATATCATATATATAAATCGCATAAGGTTGTTATACATGAGAATATAATTGCTTTCAAAGATTAACTTCTTACTTGCAGGACTGAAAAGGTCAAGAAGGGTAATGACAACTTTCATGCTTTGGGATGGCAACCAAAACCAGAGTTGAAGCAAGATGATGACGGTGAGGAGACCCACTCTATGAAATCCAACGGAGATGACTTCTACACCTTGGGGTTACCACCAGGAGTTACCACTTGGAGCCTCAATATTAATTCTCTGAAGGAGAATTCTGCAGCCCCCCGGGAAAGTTGATGCAGGGGCATCTTAAGGGACTAAATTGTGTTTGAAAACTTGTTTACATTTCTGTTTTAACATTTGGTTTTAGAACTTGTTAAACTTTGTCTATTTCGGTCCAAGCTAGTCTTGATGGTTATGAGACTAGTTGGTGGATAATTTTGTAACTTAAACATTTGATGCTTATATGTTGTAGTTAGGATTAGTCTAGGATTTACTTTCCAAGTCTTTATTTTATTTTATAGTTGATGTAATAGGTTGTTGTAGCCTAGGTTTATATCACCTGTAATGCACCTACATGGCACCAGGATCACCCTAGCTACAGGTCAACATTCCAAAAAAGTCTCGACACATTCAAACCTGGTCAACTCTCAATTCAAGTCAACATCAAGACAACTAGTCAACATCAAGTCTCAAGTCAGCATAGTTCCAGCATCAAGGCGAAATGCGGAACAATCTCAACCAACATCAATGTCAGACACGCATAACCAGCATCCAGATCCAAATCAGCGAGATCAAATCCCAGTCAACAACGGCAAAGTCCAAATTAATTTCAACATCAGCATGAGCAGATTCAAGTTCCACCACTCCATTCCTGTTAGATCAAATCCAGGTGTCAGCCATATGCTTGCGCATGCTGCCACTCATCAAGTATCCAACCTGCATGTGCAAGGAAATCTCCTCAGCCTATATTCACCGCAAGCAATAGCCAACCAAGGAAGTCTTCAATTGCCAGCAGCAGCCAATCAAAGAAGCTTTACGATGCCCAGCTAGACCAAGAATTCAAAATGTTATCCAAAAATGCTAACGTTGGGGTGTGAGGGTTTAAAGCCCATGTAATTTTTTCACTTGCACAAGTTAATGAATTTTGAAAGAAAACAAACCTTGAGTAGTGGATGCTACTTGTTTTGAGGGAGTACCGGACGGCCCCTTGTGTGTGTGTGTTAAGGGTGAGCCGGAAGGCCCCTCATCCCTGTCACCCTTCACTCTCCTTTCCTTTCCTTGCTGAGTTGCTGCTTGCCGAGCTGTGTTCCATGTGAAGCTAGAAGTTGCTGAAGCTTGTGTTTGCGTGGAGCTAAATGAGTTGAACGGAGTTGGACTTCCATCCCAAAATCAGTTGCGAAGACAATAGCCCCTATTTGCTGGTCAATATAAGAGGGAACTTGCCCCCCCCCCCCCCTTCCCAAAAAGGGGGCCTCAGGTGTTTTCAATCCATCTTACCCTCATATCTGAATCGCATGGAACACTCTTGCTCTCATTAGGATTCTAGCTTGTAACTTAAAACCATCTTTAAGGAGCCACATACCTAAGGGACATTCTTGGGCGGAAATCTATTTTACATCACTAGGGCTAGAGGCAAGGAAAGATTCTAAATCTTTTCCATGAATGCCTAGCCATCAGCGATATGCACCTTGAGCTTGCCATGCGAGCCATGAAGGCCATGTACGCCCAAGAAGTTTCATAAGAAAACTTCTTCCAAGTATGCGCATAGACCTTGTCATAAGTGCCATGTATGGTTTTGCTTAATAAGGCATGGCGCTATTCCTAATCCAATTAGGAGATGATTTGCACCAAGAGGGTGCCACATGTGCCAAAAACTTTCCAAAGCTGACAAGTCTTCCCATCCATATGTTTAGAACAAGTCCAAGCAACAAGAGGATTGCGTAATTAGGCCTTAGGCACTAATCAAAGATCCCATGCTCCTAAGCCTATTTGACTATCCCCATTAAACCCTTATGCACAAACATCTCTTCAGGATAGCTTATTAGTAGGCCCCATTAATTAATGGGGTGGCCCAAGTCAAAGCACAAAAGTTAGTCTACTAATGCGCTGCCATGAATTCAAGAAGCACTATTGAAGGCCTTCAAGCTCTCAGCCAAAGAAGAAAGTTCAGCCACTTTTGCAAGCTATGAGCGCCAACCCTCTTCATCAGCCTACTAGCCTCTAGATGCGCCACTAGGAAGCATCAAAGCTTTGGCTAAGGAAGAGATCAGCCCCTAAGGTTGCTTCATCTTCATGATCTGCCCTTGAACCTTTTGATGTGCCACTAGGAAACCTTGAAGGCATCAAGGTTCAGCCAAAGAAAAAGCTCAGCCCCCTTAGGTTGCCCTACCTTCATCATGAGCCCTTGAACCTATGCATGCGCCACTAGGAAACCTAGAAGCCATCAAGGTTTGATTTAGGATGAAGGTCAGCCCCCAAATTTGATTAGGTAGCACCATCTCCTTGATCAACCATCATTCCTCATGTGCACCATTAACACTATCCGCAAGTGCATGGAAATGTCGAAGTAATACAAAAGATATCGAATCCCACAGGGAACAAGGTGAGTACCAGAAAATCTAATTCTTGGAATCTAAGCTGATCAAATCGTGGTTTTTGGAACTTGAAAACTAAAACTAAGCAGAACAGTAAACAAGAAATCAAACAACTACGGCAGGAAAAATATATGAGAGAGAATATCAGGGCAAAGGTTTCCAACTCTCTGATGATTTTAATTGCACTAAGAAATAAATATCAGTTATTTGGATTTATAAATATGCATAAGGAATCTACCCTAGGGTACAAGGTGCCCTATTTCGAGTGTACACCCCGGTATTTACCCAGAACGTCTCCTACTTTCGCGGTGGATCATTCTAGACAAACTCAATGAGTTCCGTGGTAGATTATGAACTCTCGAGTGAAGAACAAGCACTTTCGCGTCGAGCCTTCGCAAGATTCACAATGAAGTTCGGTCATTACGGTCCTACTCTCGTTATGAACCGTAACAACTATGAAATGATAATACTTGGCCATAGTACAAATCAAGAAATAAGTGCATCAAGTGAAATATGCTTAAGATATGATCCAAATAGCAAAGTTAATACATGAGTTGCAAATAAAAATCAACAGAAGGCTTCAACCTAGCCCTGAAAATAGGTTTACGCTACAACCATCGTTGAATCGTTCAAAATACTCTCTTTAAACATAGGAAAATCATAGGAAAAGGTTTCTAAGAGGAGGAGACGATGAACTGAATGAAATAACCAAGGATTGCTGAATTTCAACGCTCGAATCTCCAAAAATCACCCCAAAGTCGCCTTTTCATCGTCGACTTCCGCCCTAGCCGCTTCGTCACAAGATTCCTTTTTCCTTAGGTCAAGAAATTTAGGACTTTTATATTCTTTCTCTTCGCCTCGAAGTAAGCTTTCCAGAAAGTCCTCACTTGCTAAATTTAGACTTGAATCGGGCCCGAAATCAGCGAGAAACCGAGTGGAGGTCGAGCTGTTCCGACAGCTTCACGGGTGAACCCCATGGGGTTCACCAGGTGGTGAAGTGCTCGGCGCAGATCTGTTGCGAAATGATCACAGGTGAACCCCGTGCGGTTCACCTACCAGTGAAATCCTCGGCATATTTCTGTGTAGGTATCTTCAGACAGAATCACGGGTGAGCCCCATGGGGTTCACCTGCCAGTGAAGTGTGCGGCAGATTTCATAAACCTTTGACATCATCGGTGAACCCTGCCAGGTTCACCAGGCAGTGACGCGCATGCTGAATTATGTCCTTCGGCAAGATCACGGGTGCACCCCGTGGGGTTCACCTGGCCGTGAAGTCCAGAAAGGGCTCCGATTGAGCCCAAATTTTACGGGCAGCTTCATCTTCTCATAAGGAATCACCCCGTGCTTTTAGATTCTTCTAAAAGTCTTCAAATTTGGGTGATTTTACCTGAAATTCAATAAGACAGACGAAAAGTGAAGATTCTGAAGTTTTTAACTAAATAAGCTTTAAAGGAGTGTAAAAACATTAAAATAGGCCTAAATTCATCATGGAAAGATAATAAAAATCATTACTAAAATGCAAGGCATCAAATACTCCTCGATTTAAATCTTTGCTTGTCCTCAAGCAATGAAATAAGTTGAAATACATGCTTAATATAAGAATAATCTTTTGTATTGAAGTTCGCACACAAGTTTAGAAAAATACTCTTTAGCAATCCAAGATCTAATCAGAAGAAATCAACTAAAAGGAGTGTCTTAAGCATTCACCAGTTTGGTCCCACAGTTTCTAGATATCAACCAATTCAGAAAGCAGTAAACAAGAGATTCAATCAAGCATACACAACACTCATTCCATTCCTATCCTTCCAATTCATAATGTTGGGGTTGACACAACTATTTTATTCAGGATACAAAACACTGATCATTGCATTAGACTTCAACTTATATCCGTAGGTACCATTGCCAATTTTTCGCAATGCCAAGTAGAGGAGTCTTTTTTATTTCAATTCACATTTCTTAGATTTCAACTCATATTCTTCGGTACCACTGCCAATTTTTCGCAGTGCCAAGGAGAGGAATCTAAGGGTGATTTTTTTTAGTGCAGAGATCAACATATCCTGACTTTTAACAAATGCAGTGTCTCCCCAATACTAGAAAGGAATTTAAAGTTTGAAAAGAGAATATGTATCCTGATATGAATCGAATGTAAATTGCAAACCAAAATCAATTGAAGAATCATGAAAATATTTGACTCGCTAAATGAACATCATAAAATCAATCCGTTTAGAAAATTTCTAATTCAAAGAACATATGGACATGACTATTGAGTAGATTTCTAACAAGTACTACATTCAACATATCTTGATAAATTCCAACCAATCATTCACCTAACTTTAAGAATTTTGCAAGGCTATCATCAGACAAGACTAACATGACAAGTCAATAAAATTTTCCATCACAAAAATTAGCATAGATCCACACATCATTTAACATGCATAACATAACACTAAAGTGAAAAATAAATGGTTAGAATATATCTCATACACGGCAGAGTGTGGGGCCTGAAGATGTGGACCAGGCCCACGAATAGTAGCATATATGATACAATGCCAATATCAAAATATCCATTATAGAGTAGCATAACAAAGCCATAAAGAAAAGCAGGAAGTCACGACAACTATAACCAAACAACCAAGAAGAAGCTGGAGTCAAGACAGCTCACCCGCTCTAAAATATTGCATAGTCCTCTATGCAATGTCGTATATGTGAGAGGAGAAGGTGGCAACGTCGGGTTTGGATGGACAATGTACTGATCTTTAGTGAAAATCTAGCAAAAATCTCTTATTCTAAAGGCACACCTGTATCACAAAAATAAACCTCTAATCAGCATGTATCAAGATCAAGATCTCCTAGAATAAGCTAGATAAGCAAGAGAGTAGAGTACTCAACGATGATGAAGTAAAAACTAAATGACAACCAATGCAAATAAGTAAAAATGAAAACAACGAGAAAACTTGGGTTTCCTCCCAAGAGCGCTAGTTTTAGGTCAATAGCTCGACCATAGAGTCATCAAGTTATTGCATCGGTAGGGTCGAAAAGGGCAAGAACTTCTCCTTGCTTGACCCATTCATCTTCAAAATATTGTTTAAAGCGATGCCCATCGACCACAAAACTTCCAGTGTGCTCAGCACATATCGTGATTGCGCCATAAGGCTGAATGTGTTGAACTATGAATGGTCCAGACCATCTCGTGCGGAGCTTCCCTGGGAAGAGGCGAAGTCTCGAATTGAAAAGTAGCACTTTGTCCCCTTCGTGGAACTCCTTCTTGAGTATGCGCTTGTCATGCCAATGTTTGGTACGAGCTTTGTAAATCTTGGCATTTTCATAAGCGTAGAGGCGCATCTCATCCAGTCCGTCTAATTGCAGTCTTCTCCTTTCGCCGGCACTTTTAAAGTCATAGTTGATTTGCTTGATAGCCCAGTGCGCCCTGTGCTCAAGTTCAATAGGTAAGTGACAAGATTTTACATAAATAAGTTGGAAAGGAGACATACCTAGGGGTGTCTTAAATGCAGTCCTGTAAGCCCATAAAGCATCGGGTAACTTCAATGCCCAATCCTTCCATGATCGAGATACAGTCTTTTCCAATATCTGCTTGATTTCCCTTTTGGAGACTTCTACCTGACCACTCGTCTGAGGGTGGTACGGCGTGGCAATCTTGTGCTTTACCCCATACTTCTTCAATAACGCTCCAATCCTTTGCTCAATGAAGTGGGACCCTCCGTCACTTATCAGTATGCACGGCACTCCAAACCGGGGGAAGATTCACCTCTTCACATCTCTGCAAAACCTTAGATAAGTTAGATAAACAATGATGAAAGGAAGAATCATACACAGAAAAATCATCCATAAATATATCCATGAAATCTTCGTCAAAATCAGAAAATATGGCCATCATTGCTCTCTGGAAGGTCGCAGGGGCATTGCAGAGGCCAAACGACATCCTCCTATATGCGTATGTGCCGTAGGGGCATGTGAAGGTAGTTCGCTCCTGATCGTCTAGGTGGATGGGGATTTGGAAGAAACCTGAAAATCCATCTAAGAAACAAAAGTAAGAATTTTGAGCTAATCTATCAAGCATCTGGTCAATGAAAGGAAGAGGAAAATGGTCTTTTCTTGTCGCAGAGTTCAACTTCCTGTAATCGATGCACATCCTGTGTCCTGTAATTGTGTGTGTCGTTATTAACTCATCTATGTCAGTCTTAACAACCGTGACACCTCCCATTTTGGGAACCACATGAACCGGGCTCACCCATGAACTATCTAAAATCGGGTAGATCACGCCTGCATCTAATAATTTACGTACCTCCTTCTTCACTACCTCTTTCAAGTGCGGGTTGAGTCGGCATTGGAATTCCATAGATGGCTTACTATTCTCCTCCAACAGGATCCTGTGCATGCAAATAGATGGGTTAATACCTTTAATATCATCTAGAGAGTACCCAATTACCTTTCTGTGTAGACAGAGTTCTTGCAAAAGTAATTTAGTCTGTTCCTCATCCAATTCAGTGCTAATTACCACAGGGTAAGTAAAAATTTCACCCAGGAATTCATATTTCAGATTTTTGGGTAAACTTTTGAGGTCGATTTTCTTTTGTCCATCTTCATCTCGATTTACTCCTAGTTCCGCTCTCAAGACTGGGTTTGCATCAAGTAGGGCAACGTTGTTTTCAGCTTCCCCTTCACTGTCTTAATCAACATCGCCGATAAGGGTGAGCTCCAATGGATCTCTCCTTTTTCTAGGTGGCTCAGATTGTTGGACAGTCTTTTCAATTACATCCACACTGTGACATGTACCTGCAAGAGAAGGTTTTTTAAGAAAGTTAGACAGATCAAATTGAATAACATTGCCACCTATGTTTAAATCCAGTTTCCCATTTTTAACATCGATGACAACACCGACTATAGCAAGAAAAGGTCATCCTAAGATAATAGGAAGCCTGTCATCCTCCTCAATGTCTAACACAACAAAGTCAGAAGGAATAAAATAGTCCCCTACTTTAATGGGTACATCCTCTAAAATACCCACTGGACGTCGAACTGATCTGTCGGCAAGCTGCAAATAAATATTAGTTGATTTCAAGTCACCCAAATCCAGCTTTTTGCACAATGATAACGGCATCATGCTGACGCTCGCTCCCAGATCGCAGAGTGCTCTCTGGAAAGTCATCTCTCCTATCTGGCATAGTATGGAAAAGCTGCTTGG
The DNA here is from genome assembly GCA_027562315.1 of Costus pulverulentus. NCBI lineage: Eukaryota > Viridiplantae > Streptophyta > Magnoliopsida > Zingiberales > Costaceae > Costus > Costus pulverulentus. Next base: position 36,512 of record JANTFE010023152.1, on the reverse strand, counting down.
GTCCTTGAGTTTTTGTGGAAGTTTGTTATGTAAAATCGCACTGCACTCCTCGGTGAGTGCCATGGTTCCTTGGTCTTCTAGCTTCCATTTATTTGAGAGGATGTCCTTCAGGAACTTCGCATAGGTCGGCATCTGCGAAAGGGCATCAACAAAGGGAATGTTAATATATAGTTTTTTTCAATATTTCCAGAAACTTACTGAATTGCTTGTCTAGCTCGGCTTTGACAAGTCTCTGAGGGAAAAGTATCGGCGGCTTGTAGGCTGGCGGCCCAACATAGGGTCGCTCTTCCTCTGTTCTTTCAGGTTCCGCCGGTGTTGAATCAGCGTGTGGCTCCTCAGGGTTCGGTGTCACTTCATCCCTTGTTTCATCGGTCGGCATCTTAGGGTCTTCAAGTTGTTTGCCGTTCCGAGTGGAGATTGCATCGCAATGCTCCCTTGGGTTAATTTCTGGTTGTGATGGAAGCTTCCCTGGCGCTCTAGAGGATGAGCTAGCCTGCTGCGCAAGCTGGCTCTCCAACATTTTATTATGCGTTTCCAAGGAGTCCATCCTCACCATCATCAGTTTCATCATGTCAGTCAGCCCTTCTATCTGCTTACTCAGTTGAGAGTTCTGGGCCGGTCTTGGAGGAGGATTGTAATTTGCTTGTTGAAGTGGAGGATTGAAGTTTTTCTGTTGGAACCCAGGTGGCTGCCTATAATTTTCTTGTTGTGGTGGCCTAAAGTTCCCTTGCTGAGGTTGAACCTGTGGTGGTGCTTGCCCTGGTTGTATAGGCTGCGTGGTCCGGTAGGAGAAGTTCGGGTGGTTGCGCCAGCTAGGGTTGTAATAGTTGGAATAAGGGTTATTCATGGGGTTTGTATTTCCAACTGCATTAAGATGTTCAGGCTGACTTTGGACCACTTGTCCATCTCTCACTTGGCACTCAGCACCTGCATGTCCTGCAACGCCACACAACTCACAAGATAATGAATTAGTGTCTAGAGAGTTAACAGACCATGAATCAATTTTCTTAGTCAGATTGTCTACCTTCGCAGTGAGAGTAGTTAATGAATCAAGATCGAATTTACCTGCTCTCCTCGAAGGTGTACGTCGCTCTGGATTCCATTGATGATAGTTCAGTGTCGTGTCCTCCAGGAGGCTTATAGCATCTTCAGGTATTTTGCTCATCAGTCCCGATCCTCCAGCAGCTGCATCGACTGTGAGTCTAGTATTGTATTGCAATCCCATGTAGAACGTATGTACTAGAACCCAAGTCTCAATCCCATGGTGTGGACATAATCTTTGAAGCTCTTTAAATCTTTCCCAGGCTTTGTACAAAGACTCTCCATCCTTTTGCATGAAGCTCGTTATCTGGTTTTCTGAGTTGGATTGTCTTCGAAGGAGGGAAATACTTCGAGAGGAAAGCTTGAGACAGTTCATCCCATTTCTGTATTGAAGCTGGGGGGATTGTATGGAGCCATGCCCTTGCTCTTGTTGGGGTATGCCCTTAAGGCTAATGTTTGAGGCCTTGGGATTCTATCAGTATCATGTATATAAACTCTTATGTTTATAAAGGCAATGGTTGTTATTCAGTAT
>JANTFE010023152.1:17675-34839 GCA_027562315.1 Costus pulverulentus | reverse complement strand
TCAATCATTTGAAGTTGATCATAAGAATATATTACATGCGATTTTGTTGAAACCCTAGCATCCCATGCGAAAATGTTATATGCGCCACACTTAGGGTTTCACCCCCTTTCGCTCCCCCTTGAAGGGGACTTTTCATCTCTATCCCGCAGAGAGAATGAGAACAAGCATAACCTGATAGCATCAGAAGTAGCTCCATTAATCTTTAACATATCACAATATTCCAAAAATATAGACAAATGCATATTGGGGTCCTCAAGAGGAGAACCACCAAATTGATTTTGTTGTATCATAGAAAGTAGAGCAGGTTTAATTTCAAAATTGTTGGCCTCGACACTAGGCCTAACGATTCCTGATTGAAACCCATGTGTAAAAAGGTGCTGCATATTCTCGCAGTGTTCTGGCATTGTTGTTGTTCACAAGTTGAGGCGCTGGTTCATTCTCCATGTCGATGTGAAGGTGTTCCATCTGTTCTTGACCCTTGGTTTGGTGAATTTGATTAAGCTTCCTTCTTTCTCTGAAGGTCCGTTCTATCTCAAGATCGATTTCAAATAGTGGTCCTGCCCTAGAACTTCTTTGCATAAAAATTTGTCAGATTCAATTAAGAAGTTCAAAGCAATCAACACAAGCAAAAAACAGCGTGAAACAAAATAAAGAAAGAAAAGAAAACTAACTAAAACTTAGTCTACCAGTCCTTAGAAGTATACTGATATCAACCGTTGTTCCCCGAGAACGACGCCAAAAACTTGACACTATCCGCAAGTGCACAGAAATGTCGAAGTAATACAAAAGATATCGAATCCCACAGGGAACAAAGTGAGTACTAGAAAATCTAATTATTGGAATCTAAGCTGATCAAATCCTGGTTTTTGGAAGTTGAAAACTAAAACTAAGCAGAACAGTAAACAAGAAATCAAACAACTACGGCAGGGAAAATATATGAGTGAGAATATCAGGGCAAAGGTTTCCACCTCTCTGACGATTTTAATTGCGCTAAGAAATAAATATCACTTACTTGTATTTATAAATATTCATAAGGAATCTACCCTAGGGTACAAGGTGCCCTCTTTCGAGTGTACACCCCAGTATTTACCTAGAACGTCTCCTACTTTTGCTGTGGATCATTCTAGACAAACCCAATGAGTTCCATGGTAGATTATGAACCCTCGAGCGAAGAACAAGCACTTTCGCGTTGAGCCTTCGGAAGATTCACAATGAGGTTCGGTCGTTACGGTTCTACTCTCGTTATGAACCATAACAACTATGACATGATAATACTTGGCTAGAGTACAAATCAAGAAATAAGTTCATCAAGTGAAATATGCTTAAGATATGATCCAAATAACAAAGTTAATACATGAGTTGCAAATAAAAATCGTTAGAGGGCTTCAACCTAGCCCTAAAAATAGGTATAAGCTACAACCATCATTGAATCGCTCAAAATACTCTCTTTAAACATAGGAAAATCATAGAAAAAGGTTTCTAAGAGGGAGGAGACGATGAACCGAATGAAATAACCAAGGATTGCTGAGTTCCGACGCTCGAATCTCCAAAAATCACCCCAAAGTCGCCTTTTCGCCGTCGACTTCCGCCCTAGCCGCTTCATCACAAGATTCCTTGTACCTTAGGTCATAAAATTTATGGCTTTTATATTCTTTCTCTTCGCCTCGAAGTAAGCTTTCTAAAAAGTCCTCACTTGCTAAATTTGGACTTGAATCGGGCCCGAAATTAGCGAGAAACCGAGTGGAGGTCGGGATGTTCCGACAGCTTCACGGGTGAACCCCGTGGGGTTCACCGGGTGGTGAAGTGCTCAGCGCAGATCTGTTGCGAAATGATCACGTGGGGTTCACCTGCCAGTGAAATCCTCGGCATATTTCTGTGCAGGTATCTTCAGACAGAATCACGGGTGAACCCCATGGGGTTCACCTGCCAGTGATGTGTGCGGCAGATTTCAGAAACCTTTGACATCATCGTTGAACCCCACCGGGTTCACTAGGCAGTGGCGCATGTGCTGAATTATGTCTTTCGGCAAGATCACGGGTGAACCCCGTGAACCGGGGTTCACCTGGCCGTGAAGTCCAGAAAGGGCTCCGATTGAGCCCAAATTTTACGGGCAGCTTCGTCTTCTCATAACGAATCACCCCGTGCTTTTAGATTCTTTTAAAAAGTCTTCAAATTTGAGTGATTTTACCTGAAATTTAATAAGACAGATGAAAAGTGAAGATTCTGAAGTTTTTAACTAAATAAGCCTTAAAGGAGTGTAAAAATATTAAAATAAGCCTAAATTCATCATGGAAAGATAATAAAAATCATTACTAAAATGCAAGGCATCAACCATATAGGTAACCTAAAGAAGGGTCAAAATCCCAAGGTTTCTATCTAAGGTATGAAGCTCTATAGTCTTGATTTAAGCTGGCACAATATGGTAGAATGAAGAGAAATACTAGCATGCACAGATTCAGCTAACGAACAAGATGGAGATAAACTAGCAAGCACCTTAGATAGAGTTTACTCTACTCGGTTAGAGTTTACCTGCGGACCCCTTTAGGGAAGGGGGCCAAGACCCCTTTCTCTAAACCCCCCTGCTCCTGCTGCTTTTGACTTTGGGCGATGAGGTTAAAATTAAGGGGTACTTAACAGGCCAAATACAATAAGATCTAACAAGAGGGGATAGAATACAAAGCCCTCAAGCCCTCTTTAAACTATAATAAAGATGTTGATGGCACAAAAATTTATAGTATATTTTATGCCATTTGATAGGTCTTTTTGTGTCATATTCATGCTCTTTTGCTTATTTTTAATTCTTATTTATAAAATATTGCAGAATCTGCACATTTTATGGTGTTTGATGATTTTTAGGTAAAAGGCATCATTTTAAGGCATTTTCAAGCAAATTCAGATGCATAGACAAATCCCCATCATTAGGAAGAGATTACATGTCAATTTTCATGAAGAATTGAAGCCTCAAACCAAATTACAACAGTGTTGTAATTAAAATTACGGTACTGTGGTTTCACTGAATCTATCGAACAAACCATAGCACTACCGTAATTTCAGAGCACTACCATAATTTGGGGTGAATTTTGAACAGAAAGTTTTGGAGATATTACGGCACTGACGTAATCCATATTACGGGCCGTCATATCAAGAGATATTTCACCCGAGAGATTTGATGAGTTTACGACACTACTGTAATGGATATCACAGACCGTAATCCTGGTCAATTTTTATACATAAAACTTTGCTGAAATTACGGCATTACCGTAATGAAAAACACAACCGTAATTCTTACCTGGACAGCCAAGTTTCTCGGGTATTTTTGAAGTCCGATTCTTGCGCATATGATTTCGGATGATCTAGACAATCAATTTTAAATTTGTAAAAGGGGGAATACGCGAGCGAAGAAGGCTAAGATAGACACATGAGAAGCCCCAATTTTCGTCAACGTTCGAGAGAGAAATCAGGATTTGAGCCATCGCCCTAGGTTTCGTAGCTGGGAAGCGTACAGTGCATCTCTAGCCGAGAAATTTGAGGGGAAGCTGCGCCTAGAGGAAAAGAACATACTCCAGAAGTTTCAGAGCAAAAGGGGATCAATCGAGGAGAAATAAACAAAGGAAGCGTCGCTAGTACTGTTCATCGTCCCTTCTAGAGTAGAATTATGGCTGTAATTTTCATTACAGTCGTGCTGTTATTTGATTTCCTCTTTCCTTTTGATTTCTAATCCTTTCAAACAATGGTTTATTGTAATCCTTCAACTATGCTAGCTTAAACACTTAATGGGAGAAGGGGTATAATCCCCTTAATTTCTTATGACTAGATGACTTTTATTTCATCAACATAATTTTAATATGATAATTTTACTTATGTGACGATTTCCTTTAATTTTCCTTAGATTTATTTTACTAGCATGATTTAGAGTTTTTGTGATATGGACTGAAAAGTTATTTGCGAGAACTTGGAACCCTAAAATTGAATGTTAGGAACTCATCGTAAGAAATTAGGTTTGTTCTTATTTCTTGATTTTAAAAGTATATTGCCATTTTGATAATCTGAATCTAGGATTGAGTTATTGAAATAAACATGATGATATTGTTAGAAATCAAGTATCGGATCGTTGGATAACCTTAAGTAGAACCTGTGAAAATTATAGTATGAAAGTATGTAGTTTTCACTTGAGATGATTGACTTAGGATTTTGATGCACGAAAGTGATCTTTGAGTTCTTTGTCAATTATTTACTTAACTTTAGCGTTGAATAGATCCCGTGCAAAAGTGAGGATTGGTTCTTTGTAATTTGTTTGCACGAAAGCGAGATGATTTATTTATGAAGTAAATTAAATTTTTATCATAATAAAATTAGACTGACGAACACTTATTTAGATCTAGTCATTAAAATTAAGGTGGATGAAACCCTAGTCCCAGTTTCTCTCTCTCTAACTTTTCGTGTAGTTCCAATCGCTCGCTTTCGTTATTTTCGATTGCCTAGCTAGTGAGAAATCGATTATTTGGTACTTGACAAATGAGGTCTCTGTGGTTCGATATCTTTTTATTACTTATAGTATCCGTGCACTTGCGAACACAACAAGTTTTTGGCGCCGTTGCCGGGGACCTTGGTCTTTGTCAATATTGAAGATATTGAAAGTATTGCTATACTAGGTTTTCTTTTATTTACTATTTTCTATTATTTTCTGCTTATTCTGAGTTTATTTGAACTATCTACTTAGACTTGCAGGAAACTTAGATTCGAAGAGAGACAGGAAGAAGAAGTAGTCATGGCAGACAGGAGATCACTTTGGGACTATGCAGCCCCTAATCCGTAGGAGATACACTTTAGCATTATCAGACCAACTATCGAGGTTAATAATTTTGAAATCAAGCTAGATTTCTTGTCCATGATACAGCAGAATCAGTTTGGAGGATCACCACTTGAAGATCCTTATCAACATTTATATCTCTTTCTTGAATATTGTGACACCATTAAAATTAACAGTGTTTCTGATGATGCATTAAAACTAAGATTGTTTCATTTTTTTGTCAGGGACCGAGCACATTCTTGGCTACAATCTTGACCTATCGGTACCTTCACCACATCGGAACAATTATCAAATGCTTTCTTCATGAAGTACTTCCCACCTAGCAAGACAGTCCAGTTAAGAAACCAGATTACTAGCTTTGCACAGCAGGATGGCAAGTCTTTTAGCGAGGCATGGGAGCGTTTCAACGAATTACAACGAAAGTATCCTCACCATGGCCTTGAAAATTGGGTTCTAATTCATACATTTTATAATGGTTTACTTTATAATACCCGCCTGACTGTTGATGCTGCCGCAGGATGAGCCTTCATGAGCAAAACAATTGATGATGCTTTCACCTTGTTTGAGTAGATGGCCCTGAACCATAACCAATGGGCTACTAAAGAATGAATGCTATATTGTCATCAACATGGTAAGAATGAGAATGATGGATGGCAAACCTTAACTTAAAAGGTAAACTCCTTTAGTGTAGAATCCATGCTTAAAAAGTCTATGGCTAGTCAAAATCAATTCATGACAAATCAAAATAAGGAGATTGAAGATCTTAAGGGAATGGTTAGTCATATTACTTCTCAAGTTGGATCTTTAGCAGCTCACAGTAAATCTCTAGAAAACCAAATACCTGCTAAACCTGAACCAAACCCTAGGGAGCACTGTAATGCTATCATTAATAGGAGTGGGAAGCAATTGGATGAACCAAAGGGTAGATTAGATGATAATGAAAAAGAGCCTGAGATTGAACATGACAATGAATTAGACTTGGAAAAATCTCCTATGCATGAGCAGTCCCAAACTAGTTTGCCACCTCATAAGGGTGACAAACCTAAAAGTGATAAGCCATGTCAGTCATATGTTTCTAAATCCAGTTCACCTGCACCTTATAGGCCACCTATTCCCTTTCCCCATAGACTAATGCAAGCAAAATTAGACAAACAATTTGGGAAATTTCTTGATGCCTTAAAAAAGCTTTATATCAATATTCCATTCTTTGAAGCTTTATCTCAAATGCCCACATATGCTAAATTTTTGAAAGAAGATTTGTCTAATAAGAGAAAGATAGAGGACTATGGTACTATGGCTATAACTGAAGAATGTAGTGCTATTATCCAGAATAAACTGCCACCGAAATTAAAGGATCCAGGCAGTTTCTCTATACCTTGTTCTATTGGGAGTATGGCTTTTGACCAAGCCTTATGTGATTTGAGTGCTAGTGTAAGCCTAATGCTATTATCTATTTGCAAGAAATTGGACGTGGGAGAACTTAAGCAACTTCAATATCTTTGCAGATCGCCGATCGTTCAGTTAAGTATCCTATAAGGACTTTGGAAGATGTGCCTATCGAAGTAGGTAAGTATTTCATTCCAGCAGATTTTATAGTGCTTGAGATGGAGGAAGATGCAAATATCCCTATTATACTTGGTAGACCATTCTTAGCAAACTTACACTTAACATTGGAGATGAAAGAATTGAGTACAACTTGAATGAGGCCATATAAAACTCATCAAATTATCAATCTTGTTGTTGTATACATGATGTAGATGACACTGTCTATGATATGAGAGATTTATGTGTTGAAACCTCTAAATATAATTCTGATTTAGATTCTGTTCTTGATTCTAATGTAAACACCAATTCTAAAATTAATGAATTATTAGACTACATTGTTTATGATGACAAAAAGAGTGAAGAAGAGAAGACTCCGAAAGTAGAACTTAAGGCTTTACATGATAACCTTCGTTATGAATTTCTTGGTCCTGATTCTACTTAGCCTGTCATTGTTGATACACAACTTGGACAAAGGGAGACAAATTTGCTTCTCAAAGAATTAAGGATTCATAAGATGGTAATTGGGTACACAATTGATGACTTAAAAGGAATTAACCCCTCTTTTTGTATGCACGGGATCTTGATGGAAGAGGAGCACAAATCACATGCAGATTTTCAAATGAGACTTAACCCCTCTATAAAGGAAGTCGTGAAGAAGGAAGTTCTGAAATTACTTGATGCAGGTATCATCTATCCTATCTCTGACAATAAATGAGTAAGTCTTGTACATTGTGTTCCTAAGAAAGGAGGGGTAACTGTCATGAAAGACAAAGACAATGAATTGATTCCTATTAGAAGAGTAACTGTTAGTGTGTATGCCCTAAGACCTAGTTTTGGTCCATCTTTGTACTACTTGACTCGATCTACATCTGCGATTATGTACTTACATGATGATGTCCTTGGAGACAGATTGGATCCGTGCTCAAACTCTTGTCCTCAGTCAATGTACCTTAGTGGATATGAGACAGCTATAGTACTTGTGAGACTAGTATATGGGCTGGCTAGGCTTGAGTTGCTAGTACAGACATATGGGTATATCAATGGTGGATATACTGGACCGACCCACTTTGAGGCAATGACTTGGTGGCATGAGTTATCCTCACAGGTGACAGGAGATGCATTGATCCCTTGACTTAAGGTCATTGACTATTCTATATGGTTAAGGACATGCTTTAATACAACCTAACATCTCGCCGTAGTTGGGAGGTAATAACGGTTGTTATTAGGCATGTCACGACCCATATGAGAAGGTCAATGGACAAACAGAGGATTTGCCCCTTCCTGAGGGAAGATTGATATCCATAGAGTTCCTCTATGGTTCTATGACTGAAAGTGTATGGCCATACCTAGGTGAGAACCTGATTTAGTCATAACCATGTGATTGGATGGAAGCAAGTGATGACACACTTGTCCAATCGGATATCAGTTCAGCAAAGAGACTGTAATGCATCTGTACCTAGTTGCGATGATGGGGATGTTGATGACTCCAAATTTCATAATGTTTTTGATACTTATTTGGTATTCTTTTGAGCCATAGTCTTACTCTTTTACTTTGCTTTTATACCCTTTTTTACCAAAAGCTTCGGAATCTTCACCATCTTTGGTTTTAACCAATTTCAGGCAAAAAGGCATATTTTTCACCGGTTTTCAAGCAATGCAAATGCATGAATGAGTTCTAACCATGAAGAGGAGTCTCCCCATCAAATTTCAAGTCAAAAGGATGCTCTTGCCAAAAATACGGCACTGCCGTATTTCACCGCTTTCAACTAGACGAAAATACGGCACTGCCGTATTTTGCCCCAGAACTTTAACGGTACCGTATTTTGTGCTGATTTCATCCAGAAGACCTAAGCAAGAATACGACACTGTCGTGTAGAAGTACACGGTACCGTAATTGATGTAGGGACCGGGAACTGAGACAATCTCCACCCCCTTGGTTTACCACCGAAATCTCCACATGCTTGAATTTTAATTCTCCTTGGTTTACCACTGAAATCTCCACATGCTTGAATTTTAATTCTCCGAAGGAGAATTCTTCACCCCTAGAGATAGCTGATGTAGGGACATCTTCAAGGGTTAATTATGCGTGACATCATTTTGGAAAATTGTTGCATGTTGATGTTTTGAACTTGTTAATTTCATGCACTTCATGTGATTGTAATGTTGCTACAAACTATATTTGCTTTCAACACTTGTTGTTTTATGTTGTAGCTAGGACTAGCCTAGGTTTACTTTGAAGTCTTTATGTTATTTTGTAGTGGTTGTGATAGGTTGTCATAGTCTAGGTTCATGCACACCTGTATTGCACATGCTGCACCTAACTTCCCAACCCTGAAGTGACCTTGGCATAATGAAAGTTCCGCTCCAATCAGCCCATTGAGAAAAGACAATGTCAAAGACATGCCGGTTCGTCATCAGACTCAGCTCAAGTGTCAACTTCAACACACCAGCCCAAAGTTAACTCGAGTTCATGTCCAGCAACTCCATCCAAGTTCATCCACCTCATTCAATCAAACCCATGGAGATCCCATGACGCATTCAATCCAAAATCAAATGGAGATCCCAAGAAATATTCAATCCCAAAACCAAATGGAGACCCCTTGAAATGTTCAATCCCAAAATCAAATAGAGACCCCATGAAATGTTCAATCCCAAAATCAAATGGAGATCCCATGACACATTCAATCGAAAATGGAGCATCATGGAGATCCCAAGAAATACTCAATCCAAAACCAGGTTAGCCATCAAGATAAATTGAAGATAGCTTGCGCAAATATCCATGTCCAACTCAGCGCAAGGATCGACCACAATAGCCTATCAGAATAGACCAAAACGAGAAGGCGCCAGTAAGTGAAGAATACCAAGGGTTGTTTCAGGCCAAAACAAGGAGGCGCCAGCAAGTGAAGAATACCAAGGGTTGTTTCAGAATGCCAAGGGTCGTTTCTATGTTGGGAGGAAAGGTTTTAAGCGAGCATTGTTAACTCTTGCACTTAGTTTTGAAAATTCTGAATTTGGTAAACCTTGTGTTAGCGTGTGGAAGAGTCGAGTTTGCTCCTCTTTGGGTTGAGCTTGCTCCCCTGTGTCTCTCGGTTCTTCAATCTTCCCTGTCTGCATCTTAGCGACTAGCATCCTCCACTACTTTCAGCGCTATTGTTCCATTGCTGAGTTCAACTACCTTCATCGAATCATCTCCTGGGCTGGATTCAGCATCATTGAAGAACACTCAAATCAGCATCCGGAACACTCTTCATCTCAGTCATCATCTGAAGGGTTAAGAAGGGGTCAGCCCCTTCCCCTAGGGGTTCCTATGTGCATTCTTTCCATCTTTTACTAATACTTGCGCTTACCATTTTCGATTAGAGCCACATACCTAAGGTGATTCTTGGGCTAGGATTTCCATCCTTCATCAGTAATTTTTGGCGATCCAGAACAGAAAGTTTTAGCAGAAATACAGCACTACCATATTTCACTCTGATTTTTTCACGATAATGTATTTTTCATCGATTTTGACCAGAGAGGTTTTGGCACAAATACGACACTGCCGTAGGAAAATACATGGTGCCGTGTTTTCTGCCCGGATTTCACAGAAAGAAATACGACACTACCATATTTTTAAGAAAAACTCTCACGTCACCATATTTTGTGCCCGGAACTCACAGAATAAAATACGGCACCGCTGTATGAATCTTCACGGTACCGTATTTTGGAACTCAGAATTCTAATTTTTCCGCCCGATTCTTGTAAAGACCATATCTTTTGATCCAGACCTCCAAATGGAGATCCGAAAGAGGCACTGGACTCGCCTTTAAGAGGAGAAAACACAGAAAGTGAAAGGAACAAATTTTATCACGAATCCACAGAGAAATTGAGGGAGATGCATAATTGCTAGGGTTCATCGGTTCTCCACCTACAGACCACCTCCGGCCACAAAATTTGACAGAGAGCTTCACCTGGTGAAGGAGAACACGCATCTCAAGTTCCAAAGCGTTCAGAGTTGAATTGAAGGAGAAATTGACACAACAGTGGTGACAACGCTATTCAAAGCATATTACGGGCTGTAATTTCATTACAGCCCTATTTTGTAATCTTTCTTCCCTCTTTTCGATTCCTTATCACTCTAAAAATATGTTTTATTGTAATTCCTTCATCATGGTAGCTTAATCTTTCTTTGGGACATGGGGGTGTAATCTCTTTGTTTCTTAATGGCTAGAAAACCTTAATTTTATCAACTGTTCTTATTATGATAATTTTACTCTTGTGATTGATTGTTCTTTAATTCTCCTTTGAGTCTTAAATATCAGCATGTTTTAGAGTTTTACAAAATAGACCGAGAGGTTGATTGTTTGAAATTCGGAACCCTAGGAATTGTTGAGTTTGGAACTATCGTAAGAGATTAGGTAGTCCTTCGAATTCTGATTTTTAGTGATTTTATTGCCATGTTGAATTTCTGATACTTTGGATTGAGTTAATGTGTAGAGTTGATTTGATATTGCAAGAGATTGAGTATCGAGTCGTTGGAAACCCTTGAGTAAAACTAGTGTTGAGATTCGAATGCACGAGAGTGATCTTTGAGTTTCCACTGAGGTGATCAACCTAGAATTTGAATGCACGAGAGTGATTGTCGAGTTCTTAGTTGATGATTTACTTATTCTCAGCATTGAATAGATCTTGCACGAGAGTGGGGATCGCTTCTTTGTATGGTTGTCTGCGCGAGAGCGAGATAATTTATTTATAAAGTAAATTTTACCTTTACCATAATAGAATTAGATTGACAAATACTTATCTTAATCTAGTCATTAGAAATTAATGTAGATGAACCCCTAGTCCCGATTTCCTCTCTGATATTTCCTCCATGTTCTTTTTGATAGTTTGATTCACTATTTTCCGATTACCTAGCTAGCAAGAAATCAATTATTCAGTACTTGACAACAAGGTCTCTGTGGTTCGATATCTATTTTATTACTTCGAGTATCAGTGCACTTGCGGACACAACATATGTCGATGTCGATATCCATTCCGATGACTTGGGTAGCAGTGATGTACTGCTAGGTGTCACTCATTGCTTGTGGTGTCCTTAGGTCAGCATTGCCAACGTCAGAGGAATCTACAGGGTCACACACCTTGATACTTGAGTTCTCGTATTGATCGGTATGTCTTTTTATCGAGTTATTGAATAACTCGGATCTGTTTGGGAGATTTCGTTAGCGCCAATGGGCCTGATGAGATGGAAGAGAGTTATTGGAGCCAAACTTCATTTATGGCAAGTTGACCCAAAATTGACCACAATTGGTCACATTTGAATTAGGGTTGCAATGGATAGGATCTAATGGCTTAATCAACCCATGTAATGAAGTTTGGGCTAGCTCATTATCCAATGAGGCCCAATAATAAGTTATTGTTGGGGAATACCGGGTGTAATTTTAAAATATTGTAGTCCCAGGACGCAGCAGAAGAAGTATTACACCCGAAACATATTCCTTTCCCCAGGATCCATGCGAGAGAGAGAACACAAGGATGTGATAGAGATGATACCTCTTATGCTTATCTAGTTGATGATGCTAAGTTGAAGATGCTCAAGTGCTCATCCTCTACAAGTATCCATGCGTCGACCTTCTCAACGTTGCTCCCTTCCACGCTTGGTGCTAGCCTCGGGAAGAGAAGATCACCTCTTGGAATATCCTTCTTCTTCCTCCTTGCTCTTCACGCCAACTTGTCTCCTTGCTTGGAGACTCTCAACCAAACAAGTAGAAGAAGTGGGAAGTGGCGCAACTAGAAAGGAAGAGGGTGGCTTGGACTTTTAAAAGGCTTGCGCAACTCTATGTGGAGTTGCCTTACCATGGCTTGAATTCATGCATCAAGAGAGGGGCGCATACCCCTTCTCTTATAGCCTTTCAAGCCCTAACCGCCTCTTCCCTTTCCTTATTTGTTCTTGGTGCAATTCCTCTAAGGATTTGCTCCATGACATCAGCCACCAATCCTCTTGAATAGGCACAACATGAGGCTAGGAAAGAATCAAGCTTCTTGCCTTATTAAGAGGGGGGTATTTGAGTTCGATTTTCATTAGGACTTACCATATATGATTGGCCAAATCTTTGCTTGAATAAATCAAGCCATACTCACCAACATATCAGCCCCACACGTCCAAGAGAGTTTCCAATTGGAGAAACCGAATTCCATAAGGATTAATCCATGGCAATTGGCGCAAAATCCATATATGGAATTAAGCCATGTGCCAAGCATGAATCCTACTGCCATTAGGAATCCAATTTGCCTTAATTAGATTAAATCCACAATCCCTAATTGGATTTGGATTTCAACACTAATTAGGCCCATGGAATTAAATCCTTATTGGATTAGGATTTGCGCCCAACACAATGTGCCTAATCCAAATCCAATTCCCATTAGGATTTGAATCCTAGCTGGATTAGGATTTGCGCCCAACCACTATGGGCCTTATCCATAACCAAATTCTTATTAGGATTTGAATTCTAATATTAGGATTCTAACTCCTAGTAGAATTAGAATTCCAACTCCTAATTAAATTAGGATTCCAACTCCTAGTTGGATTAGGATCCCAATTTCTAAAAGGATTAGGATTCCAAATACTAATTAAATTAGGATTCCAACTCCTAGTTGGATTAGGATTCCAATTCCTAAAAGGATTAGGATTCGAATTGGACTCAGATTCAACCATGAATCTGTCTTGGACTTAGGATCAGAATGAACTCAAATATATTCTAAGATATCCAGATCAAAATACAACGTCAAGAGTCTATTGCGTGTGAACCCGTAGGATCTATATAACGATGGCAATGATGATTAAACATCATAAGTAGTGAGAGGTATCTAGCAACACATCACTGCTACCCATGTCATAGGAGTTAAGTCATATGGCAAAAACTCCCTAACAAGCAACGAGGATTCCCATGCATTATAGATCCCGTTGCCTGAACAGATATTCCGCCATTGGATTAGTCCCATATTTATTAATCCAATCTATTGGTCATAACTCAAACAGTATGGCCATACATTCCTGTAATGCACCAATGAGGTGGGGCGCCACAAAGTGGATATCATGCTTCCAATTAAGGAAGGGGCAAATCCCACTATTGGTCATCCATATCTCCATATGACATACGGTATGTCTAATGACAGTCGTTTTGATCACCCATTTACGGAGAGACGTAAGACTATATCAAAACATATCTATCATCATATCTAGACATGAATACCTCAAGTCTAAGGATCAATGCAAACCTTTTCTATGTGAGATTGACCTGTTGACTAGACAAGTCAATCCTCACGGTGGGTTACTCCAGTGCAACTAATGTTGAAGCACCTGTATGTCTGCGTTACTATGCCTCTCACCTAACCAGCCCATACACCAGTCTCACATGCACCAAACCTATCCCATATTAGCTAAGGCACCTTGACTGGGGATTGCTTATGAGAATGGATCCAACCAAACTCTTGGGACATTATTTATGCAATTCAATACATCAACGCAGGTAAAGCAATCTACGTAGTATTGACCATGTCTTTATCAATAATATTAATTCTATCAAAGTACATTCAAATAATGTCGGACCATGTCCATACATTGGTCTGCAGGGCATAAACACTAACAGTTATCATGATAAGAGAATTGGGTTAAAAGGGTATAATGGGGAGAAAAGCAAACCCCATTGGTGCCAAGGGCATAATGGGGCAAGCTTGGCGCAATTTGCTTCTCTTGGAAGGAATTGGCGCCTCCCCTTGATGCCTTGGATGGTATGCTTGCCTCTTAGGCAAGTCTTGGGGCTGATATGGCTTGGAGGACATCTTTGGTATGTCCTTGTCGCATATGGATAATTAGGACAGGTTTATGGTAAAGTCTTGGAGACTTTCCTTACCTCAAACCATAACTACTCCCTCCCCTTCACCCTACCCGCCCCCTTCTCTAGGAATTGCGCCCACACCCCAATATTGTTCCCCCCTCTTGCCTCTCTATATATACATGAGTATATGCCAGAGCCAGAGAGAGATTTTGGGCGTGAGCAAAAGAAGGGGTGAAAGCAATAAGGTCTTGGCGCATCTCTTCCTCTTGTAGCCGCAAGCATCCTATCCTCTTCTCCTCATGGCGCAAGTTGGAGTAGATCTTGGCGGCTTCTTCATCTCCTCTTCTTCTTCATTGGCGCATATACCTTGGAGGTGGGGCAATGCTTCAAGAAGGTGAACAAAGGCTTCAATCTTCTTCCCGAGGCTAGCACCGGGCGTGGAAGAAGAGAGCTCGAGGCATCCGTGTGTGAGAGACTGCAGAGGGCGAACACTTTGGCACCTATCTCGACATTGACATTCGCACTTGCTAAAGGTATTTACTATCATATCATGTCGATCCCCTCGCATGATGATCTTCACTGGGTTTTTTTGGACCGGTCTGTTTCGGGGATATTCTTCCTCTGTGCAAATGTAATCTCTATTGAAAAATTGTAAAATATCCCCGGGGTTTCCCAACAGTGGTATCAGAACAACTTGCGAACCTCGAAAGATGCACTTTCATGCTTTTCCATGCTCACATGCCATGTTTCAATTTTTCAAAAATTGTATATTCACATGGTGCATGATTTTTCTAATTAAGAAAAATTATAGTTTATTGTTCCTATCATCTTGTCAATCTCTTTTGGAATTTTGGGTTATTTTTCTTGACTGATTTAAGACCAAAGGCGCACGTAGTTTTGTCAAGTAGGACAGGGATTGTGTCTACGGACTGGCTGGGTCTCTTGATATGAAAAAATTGCCAGCCGAAAGGATCTATGAAATGATCATGAAAAGTTAATCGCAAATAACCAAAAGATTTGTGATAAGAAGATGAGGAAAGGAGACTTGTTTTATGAGAAACTAAAATTTTAGATTTTGAGTTTTTCATAAGCATGTAGAATTGTGTGTAAATACCTTGCTTGTGCTTCATGTTGTGGTCATGAGTCAAGCCCCTTTGCATGCCTATGATGTATCCTTGTGAGGCCTACGTGCCACTATTCTTTTTGCTTTTTACTAAGCAGACAATTACGGTGGCGCATATCACTTGGAGCTTTGGGCATGCATCGGCCATGATGGCGAATGCATGGTAAGTGGCGCAAGATGGCATGGCCGAACCCCTTTGGTTTGTGACCTATCCATCTTGGCCCCTTGCATGGTGGCACATCTTCCTTGGAGGAAAATCCATGGCATTGGCCAAACCTTGGGGGTGAGCTTCTAGGGTTTTCTCAAGAACTACCTCTAGAGTTTGTGAGGTAAACCATGGAAAGGAGGAACTTAGAGCCAACCTTCAAGACCAAGCTAGAGGTCGGCTAGGCTATGTCTAGTTTTTGGGGCTTGAATCCTAGGTTAAGAGTTGCACCTCCTTTTGGCATGGGTTGGTTCAATGCCTTGAATGGGCTATGATCGCATAATCCTTTTATTGCTTTCTTTACAAAAGCTAAAAGCATACCTGTGATGTTTTATCGTTATGTTATCACTATAGGATTGCATGCCTGTAATGTTAGACATATGATAAAACTGAGTTGATGAGACGTCAAAAACCCTCACTCAAAATATCAAGTCTAGTAGCCTTCTAATGCGTAGCCCTCATCAAGCTATCGATCAGTGGTGTTGTGAACTATTTCCCACCCTCATGGGACACACCCACTTATCTTTAAAAGGTGTGCGGTGACAATGGTTTCCCCAGTCCAGTTTTAACCTGGGCTTGCCTTTGCAAGGAAACTCGTTGGCCCTGGGCATAACAGTTAGGAATGGACTTTAGTAGATTTTTCATATGTGCGGGGCACATGATGAAACTCAAGAGGCATCATTGAGAGGTTAGGGTTTTATGCTGTATCCAACCCTCACTGGACATGAAATGCTAGACTGTCTCAATAAGGGGAGTTGCTTAGAGCAATCGGCCGGTGTGCCCACCTTAAGAAGCATGAGTCACTTTGTGCATCTCATCCCACCCTCGTGGGACGAGAAGCCCTGTGTGGAATAAGGATCCCATCTCACTAAGAAATCTTAAATTTTCTGATTGACTTTGTGGGTTGTCAATTTGATTAAAATAGTGGGAGCCATGGTCATCTGGTACAAGTCATGATTAAATGATCTGAAAGTAGTACTAATCTACTATTTTTTGGTTGTTGCAGAACAATGGCTATGAACAATGGCAGATGGTCATTGCGATCTACCCTAGAAAGGGATTAGTTGGTTGGATCCAACTTACTGGATTGGTATATGAACTTGAGAAATGTTCTCAAGCTCGAGAGAAAGCTCTATGTCCTTGAGCAGCTTATTCCTGTGCTCAAGCTCGGCCTCAACGGCTGAGAAGGATGCTTATGATAAGCATCAGACTGATACTTTGGAGGTTGCTAATTTTAATTGTGATCTGCGCATCACCTTGTTTTAATTTATAAAATGTAATTGACCTGCGAGTCAATCTTGTCTAGATAGATTATTTTGTAAATTAATCAGACAAGAGCACAGAGCACACTTGACAGAGGCGCATGCAGCAGAGGCTTGACCAGGTGGGAGGTCCAGGGTTCGACTCTGGGACCAGGCGCATTTTCCCTGGTGGGCGCACCAGAGCTGCAGTGGGCGCTTGGGCCCTGGTTTGGGCCAGATGAGCAGCAAAAGACCCATGAAGAAAAGCAAGTGAAGACTTAAGTTATTTAAGGTCTTACTTAGGCTATGGGCTTCTACCACATAAGATCCATGCTTTCTTTTATTGTTTATATAAGTAGAACAGCATGATTAATTTATCTTCTGCTATCACCATAGGAATTGCATGATAGTGAAGAAGATAAA